>JAMKCH010022432.1:0-80649 GCA_023653785.1 Ophioderma brevispina | reverse complement strand
TCACATCAACGAGAGCAATCGAACTAGGGTACCTTATTTATTATTTAAAGAGTTTATCACGGTTTTTTGTAATATCTCTGCAGGTGGCACCCGTTTGTAAAGCCATATAAAAAGGAAGTATACTCTTGGTAAATTGCATATGAGATAACGCATAAAAATTTCCTATAATTTGATTGGCAGAAACTTCATCCCACCTGACATAAAAACATTCCTACTTTTTCCCAGATATTTCGCTGTGGGGAAACATTACTATGAAAAGTGACTATTTCTGTGATGACGTTCACGCAGAAAATAGTAACTTTTATAGCAAAACTTTATCTCGGTGTGAGCATATCATCAGAACGTCACCTACTTCCTTGTCACTGCTGCACTCACCGGCGATATATCGTCTGTTCGTAGTTCATTTTTTTTTAAGAATGGTTAGTGCTCGAGAGTAATATTTTTATACGTTATATATAAAAATGTTGACGAACACGGATTCGCCTAAAACTGCTGAAAGATACTTTTCCCGGTGACTGAAAAAGTGGGTGTACTATTTTAGGTCACAATAGTAGACACACATCTCCAGTCACCTCGGGTAAGTATTATGCGCCATTTCCCTCTGCGCAGTCAATAATTGCCTTGTTGAATTCAATTACAAGTGGATATGGGTACCAGCTTAGGCGGTTTCAAAACTCAACCACGGTCGCTCCAACTCGGTTCTTGCCCGGTGCTGTCCAGTAGAACAGCTTCTATTGCCTCTAAACAATTGAAACGCGGTTCACCTCTATGCCCCGCGGTAAGCAAGCGGTGGGTTGAAGTTCACCAATATGAGAAGATATTGGAGCCTTCTGTCCATTCACTTAAAAAATCACATTACTTAAAAATATAGTGATCCAACCAAAACACATCAGCACTGGGATACTCTCCTAACAGCCCAGCACCCATGGATTGAGAGATACAAGCGGTGTTAAATAAAATCTGATCTTAAAAGATGTATTTTATATAGGAAAGCTTAATGACCAATGAGGACGATTTTCGTATACCCCTCTGCGACCCAATATCTAAATAGTCAAACTTTTCACTCCAAAGTAAAATTGAGATGTATTGATTTTAAGGTCCAATCAACCAAGGGCTAAGTAAATCAGTTTAATGATGCGGGCATTGGGCAAACCTATGGGGCAAGAACGTTTCGGTTGAAAAACACACACAGGCTGGAAAGAGTAAAAAACAAAAACCAAAACCAATTGCCGGTTGACCACTGAGTTGAGTACAACCTGCGGGACGGGTTAGAAAAATAAAAGCTGACAATCGTCATGCGTGGTGAATATTGAAGGGAAAGGTCCGTACGCTGGTACAATTTCCTTAATTTCTGCCAATTACGCTACCCAAGCTTTTTCGTTACATTACCAATATATTATGGTAATAAAGCATCACAAAAATTAACATCCCCTTATAGTAGTTCACATTGGTTGGGAAGGAATGGCAAGTCACACTATAATTTTTTTCCTCACATGTGCTTCTCGGTAGGACTCGGTGTGTCGCCAACTTTACTTAAATTGGTCTGAAAATCAGATCAAATAGGACCTGCCTCGCAAAATGCGCCAATGTAAAAAAGGTATGTTTACCAACAACAGTTTGAAACTATGAAGGTATTAATACGAGTATTTACAATTTAGTTGCCATCGTCATCGGATTTTGAATCACTTCTCTCAACAAGTTGCTGAGAATTTCTTGAGTCGAAATTGCAAGGTCCACAATATATTCCTGGTCTCAGTACAATTCGGTATTCTAACTACAGTTCAATTGCTTCGAGTGGTTGCTGCTATAGAGCGTCATGAAACATTTTTTTTGAAAATTTGTGTTTGTGTTTTACTTATGTGTAGTTTTTTATTCGAACCTATCAGTTCGATGGCGTAGAGGTCAGGATGTATGAATGGAATTTAGGCTATCGATTTCATGGCTGTCAATCCTGCATGTATTTTGTTGACGATGATTTTTTTGATTTTGACCTGATATAAACCTCCGCTGTTTTTGTTTTTGGTATTTGAAGAAAATTATAAGTAGAGCTTTAATCTCATTCTATTCTTTCGACATTCCGACATGATAGCATTGGCTATGAAATAAATGGTACGGCTGGAATGTTGGAGAACATCTTGTTCTAACCATCTTTAACGAAATCTTTATGGTCAATTTGTGTGATAATCATTTGTTCTATTCGGAATTAATTAAATTTAAAATTCGTCTGACAAAATCCTTCACAAATTTCCACATGAATTATATAAGGATCTGTCATTACAGATTATTAGACGCAATCAGGAATACGCCACGTGTGATTGGGTTCTAGTGTATTGTGCTGCAGCTACTGGTGAAGAGACAGAAGCAGCTAATTTACCCGTCTGCATGGCACACAGAAGTGTTGATGATAAGTGAAACTAGGCATGGATTGAAGTCCGGAGGATAATAAAAACCATGGTAAATAGTTGCTTATTGGAATCTAGTCCATGGGAGCGTGGCGAGTCAGGTATTCAATTGTGACTTTTATTGCTTCGCCATGAAGTACTGACATGCTAATATATGAAATATATACCAAATCAAGATTCAAGGCGATTAATATTTGTTTAGTTTTTTTTTTTTTTTTTTTTTTAATATTACGTTTTTTTTAATAAATAAATTACAATATTTGTACCTACTTTCATGCTATCAGTGAAGGAAAAACTTTAATGCATGTGACCTTGAAACAAAAAAACCTCCTAAAGTGTGAGGATCACCGTGTCGAAAATCTTTGTAAGACTCGTTCCCAATAAAAAAAATATACATCAAACTAAAACAATATTAAAAAATACAAACTGTGCATTATTGCGAGATATTTTGACTTTATTGTTAGACAAGATCCTAAGCTAAATCATCGCTTTTATTTCCATCAATTTGATGGACCCCAATCGGAGAGATTATCAGGGAACCCAAAGGATAAAATACACTTGGGCCAGTTGCACCTGAAGGTTCAAGAAAACTAAAGGTATAAGGGTGTAGCATCATTGGGATAAACCCTTTTCAAACAAAGAATATTGTACAGATCAGAGTGAATGTATATTATTGCATTGAACTAAGCAAATAGTATTTTCACTGTGAACGCACCAGAAATTATAGTGGGGTGAATGAGAGACTCACTTAGGGGACAATAATCATGAAATTCAGAGAATTTGGGGAATTGACTGCTGAAACTAATGTGTAAACAGTGACAAGTCGGTTGAGGGACAAATGGTGGAAACGCTTTAATGTGGAGGGACAATATACCCTTCCCCTATTCCCAATGCCTCCAAGATGCCATGGAGGAATCGGATCGAAAGAAAAGCAGTGTTCAACAAGAGCATAAAGAAAAGGTGGTGTGTTCAAGGTTCAGTTTACTTTAAAAAAGGGTGTTTTATGGTTCTACCTTCTTCTGAAACCTGGAGTACAGTGAGACAACAAGGACTGTTTGGAATGAATTTCCAATGCTACAGTATTTATTAGCAATTGCGGACATTAGAAAGTTATAAATTATGTGATATACACCAACGAAGCAGCAATTGATACCTACTCCTTAATTTTTCAATTTCAATAAAGATGTCTTGAGGTGATTTTCAATGGAACTTTGTTGATATCAGGATAGCCCGAAAATGGCCCCAATAGGTTTTTGAACTGTCTCAGATAATTAGCCATAACTCCGAAACAGACCCCCACTTACAACAACCTAAAAATTCCCAATTGAAAAGGCTGGAACAATACGTAAAAAAGAATCGGAAAACGTCAGATGAGATGAACTTAAATTTTGGCCAAAAAATTACTTCTTTGATGTATAGTTTTTTTTGGGAAAGTCTGTATAATAACAAAAGTAGATTTCCGACTGTTAAACAAAACTTAATACATAGCAAAAATATTGTGTTGATTTTTTTTTTTTTTAACCAACAGTCAAATGCAAATCTCTATGTCTAGTTTAAAAACATTTGAATTCAGGGAGCAAATATAGTGCGTTTTGTGTTGGACAGAATTTACACATAGGATGTTTGGAAACTGGGCCAAATTGTAAACAGACGGGTTTATTTCAAAGGTAAAACGGGTTTTCCCGCGCAGCGAAGATTGATGTTAAAATTTGAACATCATTCAGCACCATAGGCCACTGGACATTTCATATACAAATCGGGTACTCATGTTCTACTCTAAATAATTTCGACAGGTACACTTATGTGCCAAAAGAGAAGTTTCTACAGGTTTACATCTACTCCGAGAGTTCTGACCAACAACATAAGGATTTTGTGGGCAGGCATCAAGGGTTTTGAGGACATGATTACGGGTGTCTGGGTAATCAAAATTACTCTCTTGGGAGCAATTCCATACAATTGTTCAGTTTTCGATGTACTGTGGCTGATGTCGAGAAAGAAAAGACAAACTCACCTTCTTGAGTTCACAGTTTCTTTAGCTATATGTGGGGCATTAGTTAGTCACGGTATATGAAAATTTAGACGATGACGAGCAAAAATAAAAATTGGTCAAGTCTTGGAGTTCATAGGGTGAGCTTTATAAGTTCAGTGGCACATTTCGTTGGGAATGTCAACTTGTGTAAGGGAAGATTTTCAGAACAGCACTGAAATGGTGAACTTGCGATTGCGTTAAATAAGTCAGCAATAGGTATGTCTGGCACATATTTAAGCGATGTTTTGCCATCGAGTCAACCATGGTTTGAGTGGTGTGCGCCAAGATATTACTGCACAAAAGGACGTCAATGATTTCTCTCAAGTATTTCACGTTTCCTAGTGGACGCAATTATAGAGAAGTATTAAGGGATTATCTCTCACTTTTATTGTAATATGCCTTCAATATTAATGGCATTTGGGAAATGTTTTTTAGGGTACACCTGGAAAACTTTTAAACGGCAGACCTCTAACTGATGACAAACTCACGTCGTTATTCAATTGATGATAGTAATGTTATAATTTATTAAACGTTTTAGGTTCTTAATTGTTATCACCTTTTATATCATCGACCGTTCGTTCATTATACAAACAGGGTGTTCCCCTACGGATTGATATATGGAATAAATTTGCAGATCGATAAAGGACCCGTGATTCTAGGCTGAAACCAAAACAATTGTTTTATAACATCAAAAATTGAAGAATGACTTGGTAATTAGAAAGATAATGACTCGCACTCTGAAAAAGGTATTGCCTCAGCGATGACACTTTTTTAACACTTAACGTTTAAATTTATAGAATGTTAAAATATCAAATTAAGCACTTCTAGTGTACAAAATGTATACAGGATTGTGGTTAGCGTGTAAGTACTTTAATTCTATTTTTGGGTATTCAAAGTGTTCAGGATTGAGAAAATTTGCACATTCATTGAAATTGTTTGCATTGTTTCCATATAAGTCGATTTCGTTTTATAAATGATTCCTCCACCAACCTCGCGAGATCCATGAATTACAGTCGTATGAAAGTGCGATATAATATCCGGAAGAGAATTGGAACTCGATAATTACTGTCATTTAATAAGAAAAATATCGCCTTTTCCCTGTTTGTCATGCTAGGCAGTTTGTTCTTTGGTTTTAAACTCAGATTTTTATTACCATTTATTTATCATTTTAATTAAGTACAAATGTATAATGGAAACCACAATGGAACTAAAACTTATTTAAGTTTACTTTTTATTTTTAACCTCCTTCCTTCCCTGTATAATATTTATCTACTCTAGTGCGCTTGCTGCGATGTTCCAAAATATTGTACAACGGTCCATTATCATTGCATATTTAATCGGTAAGTCACTAGGTATTACTGGTTAATAATCACATTCAAAATCATCATTGACTTCGCAAATAAAATTTAGGTTTTTGCAAATTTGCCAATGCCATAGCGAATTTCGAGTTTCATTAGCAACGGAAAGTATACAATGAGTCTATTAACACTGGAAAAGAATAAAATAACCACGAAAGTGTTTCGTAAAGCGTATGGATCAAAGTAGAATTATAAGCATATCACCTGCAGATAATATGCTTCTTTTAGGCAATTTCCTCTTATATTACGTCTTTGTGACATAGCATAAAATCAAATGATTCAACTTGTATCGATGAGGTGGCATTTTATTACAAAAGGTTCGCAGCTATATATTTTCTGGGAATGTCGATACTTGCCAAACAGGCTTGCGGAAACAAAACAAATTTAGCATCGTGTTTCTAATCATCATTACTTTGCAAATTTCCAACGTATGGTTTTGAACGGATGGATGGCTGGATGGAGGATGGATGGACGATGGATGATGGTGAATGAATGGATGAATGGATACGCGTAGAGCATATACATTAAATCGCAATTCCACAATATATATTGAACACTGAAATAAGCTTTTTTTTGGATTATTTTGCCAATATCCCTTTACGAGGTACGACTCACAATAATAAAGGGAATCCAATGTTCCTGACTGACCATAAACATATGAAGAATACATCTGTATTGCAATCGTGGTTAATACTTTAAATAAGCTTCTGAAGCAAGCTGTTTGAAAAATATAAGATGTGCTAGTGTCTCATGTAAACTCAACCCATCCGTCAGACAACCATTACACGGTGAGAGAATATCCGCCATATAACTACTAAATTACCCAAAAACACAAAACGCCGCCTTGATTAAAAATGCAGTGACCAGAAAGACGGGAACGTGTCATGGTGGTCATTATCAAATTTGTTTTTGATGAACATTATACCAATGCGCGAAAAAAAGACAGGAAACATAAGGTTCTCTTTCCGGGAAACGTGCGAGAATAGAGAATGTTTTAAAGTAACACAATTCGTATTATTGCGACGAAGGTGCGTGGATGTGATCTTGAATTAAAGAAATAATAAATTTAGCAGAGTGAAAACTACTTTAACACCTAGAATTTGGGAAATTTGAAAGCACTGCTCGGTTTGATGAATTGGTTATAACTGCACTATAACATTTCAAATAATATGCGGCAGGATAAAGATAGTGACAGATCAGAGATATTGACGATGTTCTCAGAGATATTGACGATTAAGAACAAATCACCGTCATCACTTGTTCTACATTGCACAACAATTTGGGCATCTTGTAATTGCAGACACACTTTAAGGGTATTAAAATATTAAAGAAATGTGTTAATTAATCATTCTGATCACTTTTATGGATGCGTCGAGTACATAGATTTGTTTAATCGTCGTCTGGAAATGTATGATTGGATTTTAATGTGTTTTCTGCTTATACGTTAGAGATTTGTGTGCTTGCTCGCGTTTATGAGTGTACGTTTGCCACGTATGGGGTGGTTGAGTTGAAAACGGTAAAAGAATACTAAACATAAGTTATTCAAATTTGAAAGATATGAACTTCTTTAAAAGAGATTAACTTCATAAAGAAAACCCTAAAAGATATGAAAAAAACCGTTATGTAATGGTGTAAGTTATGATCGTAAGTTCTGACTTTGGTTAAGATAAAGTGATATAACATTCGACCTACTGTTGTTTGTTAGAAGGAACCATGAGCGTACAACAACCTGGAGTAGAGGTTTTTGAAGTACCTCAGGAACGCAAATTTACTAAAAACTGGCTTTACTTCCCAATTCAATTTTTATTTGACTTCAACATTAGTAAATGCAACAAAGAATGTGCAAATATTTTAAACCATTTGTGTGGATTTGGAGTGTTATTTTGGTTGCACTTACAATTCTTGCTGGCATACATTTTAACAGATAACAATTTTGTAATAAATTCAAAAAGCTCCATTTCATAGACGTGAACTTTTTTGTATTTATTTTTGTTTTGTTTATGTATAAAAGAAGATACTTATCATTGATGATTATGTGGACTAATAAAATTTGTGTCGATAAAACTAGCACTTCCTTTGTTTACTTTACTCTGTGTTTTGTTTCTTTTTCAAGATGCAATCTTTTTTTTTTGAGCTTCAAGAAAGCCATGGCATAACAGCGCATAAAAGTGGCACAAACGATTTTGTGTATCGCACACTACATTGTTTTATGTGTGTGTGTGTGATGTGTGTGTCCATATAAGACAAAGGGCAGCATACAACGCTGCATCATCAGCACATTACTGGATGGTAGTGAGACATGGACAAATACTATATGATGAGAAGAAAACTCAACAGTTCCCATCGGCTGCTATAGACGCATTCTGGGTGCTCATGAAGGGAATGGTGCAAAATCAGAGCTTCCTTGCCTCGAAATTGGATCCCAACCATCTATAATTTCTTAGACACACGAACGGACTCCGATGCTGGCCATGTCAGTCGAATGGAGGATGGCCGTCTACCGCAAAAAGATAATGTATGATGAGCTTACTGTGAAGAGGAAAGTTGGTCGACTCATGCTCCGCTACAAGGATGTTTGTAAGCGTAATATGTGTACCCTGAACATAGACCCTTGGTGCGGGGAGAACTTGCTGACAAGCGTCCCACCCTTTGGCGAGAACAGTGAAGCAACACTTGAGCTTTGGAGAACAACAGATCATCAGCCAGTTTGAGAAGCAGCGACAAAGAAAGCTGCACAGAATCATGGATAGTCAAGCTGGACATCCCATAGATGTGTAGGCACCTGTGGCAGACACTGCCACTCTAGGATTGCCTCTTCAGCCAGACGGTTCCGCTGTTCATCTACCCCCTGTGACTATGTGGGCGCTTATCCATAGTGCTGCGACTGACGGAGGCCCTGATGATGATGATGATATATCATAATACTATATATATTCGCGCTGGGCCGGGTAAAACCCCTCATATGTGCATTTGACCTTTAAAAGCAAACCCCTACATGTAGTAAAAACAACGTTTACATGACAAACCTCATAATGTAACCTTTCGAAGACACCAAAAACTGAAAATAATTTGGCTGTAAAGCCTTGGTACAAGAAGGGTTTGTTCCTTTCTAAATCTATTTAGGTCATTCTTTACACTTCCAGATTCTTAAATAAAGTGCCATATATTTACATCATATTAGGCACAGAAATTCAAGCTAGAACCGATGTGACCAAAATGCCATATGAGTTTTTAGCACTGGGGCCCACATTTTTTTACATATGTGGTGTTGACATTTGACCTCTGAAGTTACATATGAGGTCTTTCCCCGCCCAGCGACGATATATATATTATATATATATATATATTATATGATATATATCTATATAAAAGATCAAAAGCTGCATCGGCATACTGAAATAAACAAAATTATAACAGTTGGTCATAAATAATTGGCCGTAAATACATGAGAGTAAATTACAACGGTTCGTCATCGCCCTTCTTCTGGTGAATGAGATGAGTAGAGTGACGCGCACTAGACAATGAGAACAAAGGAGATATACGAAGAACCCGGACGTGGGAGAACTAACAATATAAAACAAGAGGAATACGAACGTACGAGATGAAACAAGAAAATGTCTTAAAAATGGGGAGGTGGAATGCACTGTTGATAAACAAAAGTGCCGCAAGAAACAAAAAAAAAAAAAAAAAAAAAAAAAAAACAAAAAAAAAAAAAAAAAAAAAAAAAATGAGTCATAAAAGAGACGACGCGATACTGCGTGGCAAAAAAATTACTTCTTGAATGCAGTGAAGCTGGCATTAAGTCTGCTGTTGGCGGTACCCAAGTATGTTCTGATTCTGTTAAGTGTCTTTCGAACTTGATATGACCATGACAAAGTGAAACGCCTGTGATTTCGATGTCATCCTGCTGTGATTAGTGGCAAAAAATGGTTGGCAACAGGTAGTCCGCGGAAGTTTAAAGACGGATAGAAAGTAATGCTCAGTAAAACGATGCCAAGTCGTTGTCTCGCCAATATACAGAAGGTTACATTTGGTCAAATAATTGAATAGATAAGGTAGTAGATGACAAGTGAATGCGTTCCTTTACTGCGACATGGCCTGCGGACCACAATGAAGGTCCAGGGGACTTCATTGCTGGTTACTGCAGCAAATGTGCATTTAAGGACTCCATCACTTGTACATCTACTAACTTATCTATTCAAATGATTTGCACCAAATTTAACCCTTTATATACTGCGCGACCAAACGACGGATGGCCGATAGTGTTTAATCGAAGCATTTTACGTTCTAGCCGTATTAAACTTCCCGGAAACATGTTGCCAACACATTTTGCACTTAATCACAGGCAAGGATGACATCCAAATCACAGCCGTTTCACTTTTACATGGTTCAGATCAAGTTCGAAAAGACACTGAACAACGAATCATACAATCTTGGGTACACTCCAACCAGCGGACGAATGCCAGCTTCACTGCATTCAAGAAGTAATTTTTGCCACGCATTTCGCGCGTCTCTTTTATGACTCTTGTTCTTGCAGGCACGTTTATTTTCAACAGTGCATCATCCTGCCCATTTTAAAGACATTCTTGTTTATCTCGTACGTCGTATTCTCTTGTTTAATGTTATTTCTCCCACGTCCAGGTTCTTCGTATATCTCCTTTGTTATCATTTCTAAGTGCGTCACTCTCTACTCATCTAATTCACCAGAAGAAGGCGATGCCCGAAACCGTTGTGAATTTACTCTCATGTTTTTACGGAAATGCATGACAAACTGTTTTATAATTTTGTTATATATTATATATAATTATATATATATATATATATATATATAATATATATATATATAATATATCTGGTGTATGTGGTGTGTGTGTTTCAAACACAAACTTTGCCTATTATCTGAATATCAATCATTTTCACACTGTATATGATGATCAAATTATTATAATTATATAAAAACTATGTCAAATTTTACACGATTTCCATCAATCAAACCTTCGTAATTCATTTGAATTCAGATGAATCATCATATCGTTTGCTTCAAATTGTCAAAGGTGTAATAAAAATATAAGCCAGTGGACAGTCGGGCTAAATAGACCGTACGGAATAAAGAGTGAAAATAATGTTGCGTGAGAGTCAAACATTACATTGAGCGCCCTATTCCTGATCGTTGTAGCCTGACTGTGAGTACGCCGGACCACAATTACTTCTACACCAGGGGAAAAGTAATATAGGTCCGCAGGATATAGTCCGGTGCTCCATAGACGACAACGGAATAAAGCATGAAACAATGTTGCGTGAAGAGTCAACTAAAATCGATTGCCCTATTTAACCATTGTTCCGCGAATGAGCCGAGGAATATATTCTCCTGCCAAACCGGTAGCTAAGATACCAGCTGATTCAACCACAACGTCGGTTTACCAGCACCAGAATGACCCAAATGATTAATCGCCATCTCTTTTTTCCTCTTACACACTATCTCTATCCCTCTCTGTCGCTCACACCAAAACACACACACACACACACACCGAACGTATTGTTGACACTGCCATTAATGTTGATGCTGCTTAAAAGACATATAAATGTGTTGCAGCAAAAAAGACAACCAATTTAAAAACCAATTTCAGGCATAAATATTCTCCAAAAAGATTCGAAACAATTATGTTCAGAGCAGGGTTTTTCAATCCAGTATGCTAATTATGCCAAACGAATAAAGTTTACAAAACATGACGAAGCTTATTTATTTCGTACCAAGCATCACGCTTTAATATAATAACAACAACACATTATACTGGAAGATTGCCTTTAGAGAGCGTCATGCCACCAGCTTGCAACAAACAAGTGATGATGCGAGGAAAAGTTCTGAACGTGATTACAGACAGCAGCCAAGTATCATAATGTGCTCAGGAAAAATTTATGTGGGCATTTTTTGTTACAAGATGGCCAACATGTCAGATCAACTGCCTCATATGTTTAGTTTCATAAGAGTTGTTGCCAAAATACAAATTTAGTTTTTGGCCTTTTGGGCAAAAAGATGATTTTTGGCCAAAAAAATATGATTTGAGATTTTGAGTATTTGATTATTTTCAAAATAAGCTTTATCAAATTACCACTTTTAAGTAATTGGGACTATATTTACGTCTTAAATAACAAATAAAGGATAATCTAAAAGAAAAGAAAACTAAAGCATTCAGAGCATTTAAGGTAATTTTTCTCAAAATATGTTATTTTTTTTTTTTTTGGGAAAACTATGATGCACATAACATGTTAAGTAAGCACAAAGCATAAAAAAACCACATTAGCCAACGTTATGTTTGACCTACTAAAAGTGTGATTGCTTTACTTTTAAGTAGAATTACAGTAGTGTTAACTTGAAAGGGGCAATCTAGGGTATTATGTTACAAGATGAGTTCATCCGGCATGAACATTCACATAGTGATTTTGGCCCGAAAATTGGATTTTCTGATTTCACTGTATTTGTTAATAGAAGACATGTAGTTTAGATGAAAAAGCAGTTTTAAGCAATAGGGCTATATTTTAGTTCAATTAACAAATTAATGTAGTAAGAAACAAAGGAAATAAAAGCTTTCCAGAGCATTAAGAAATTTTCTCAACATAACGTATTTTTGAACAAAATGATTTACAAAAAAATGTTTACGTAAGCACAAAACTCATCAAAACATGTTAAACCTGTGAACTGACCTAAAATATAATGCGGATCACTTTTTTAATTAGAAATAAAGCTACATGTTTTTCCCATGTTACGGAAAACCAATATGGAACCCTCAACAGCCATTTATTTTGATTTTGCTTAAATCCATTGCATTCCTGTTGTCTATCGATTTGACTGAAAGGTCTTTACAAATACAATATTCAAGAATTTGTCTTTGTGTTCCTAATTTGAGATGATTGTAGGACACCAGAAGTTACCACACTGTAAGTTCGACGACCCTGACGGCGCAACGCATGGGGGCGATGATCTAGAAAACACTGACTTCTGATCCATTTTGGTATGCTCGTTCCACCGGGTCTTGACTCCACGGGAGGGAGAAAGTTGTTTGTGGAGACACGAACAGCGTGAGCCCCGTCCTGGGTGGCGCAGCGCCAGGACCGGGGGGGAGAATCAGGCTTGAATGGTAAGGTATACGGCGATTATGTGATATGATCTCTCCCGGGGGGGGGGTTTGGGGGGAGGGGAATCACCGACTCTCCTAGTACGTTCCCATTAAAGCCTGACTTATGCCACAGAATGCGACTGGTAGATTCAACCCGGATACCAGACTGCTCGGGCCATAAGGCCATAAGCGGAGCTATGGTGATTTGGTCTCGCCGGGAGAGGAGAAGGTTGAACAACCAAAATAGAATAGTTGCACTTACCGACTTCAATGGGTAAAGGGCTACTGGGAGCTGTGGCCACTGGAAGATTGGAGCGTGCTGTGATGCGAGGAAGGCGATTATAGATCCTAGCTGCCGTCGCACCGCTGGTACTAGACATCTCGGAGATAGATTTGTTGGAATGTAGAAGGACTAGCCCATCCCATAGCGTCCCTGACATCTTGTATAGAAGCTCCCCGGTAGGAGGCCTAAGCAGCCGCCTGAGATCTTACGTCGTGAGCTCCGAGTGCGTCCCCGTCAGACCGAACCTTCCGTACTAGATAGGATCTCCTTTATGACTGCCACGACCATCTGGCTAATGTTTCGTATTGGAGGCCAGGCGAAACGGCTCTGAGTTTTGGAGGAAAAAACGTCGTGTTGAGCCCCCCTGTAGGCTGAGTCTTGCTGAGGGTAAAATTAAGGACTCTAACTGCGACACCGGGTCCGTAATTCTCTTGTCGGGATCTGGGAGGATGATCGGCTGTGGAGTAGTGAAGCTGAGAGATTGGTTCTTGGCCGGTAACCTGATCGGGAAGAAGGCGAGCGGCGTTCCTGTGAAGGTGAGGGGATTCTCTGCTATAGACAGAGAATGGATATCCGATACTCTCCTGACTGATGCTGCGGCGACAAAGAAGAGAGTCTTCTTGGTGGTGCCCGCTAGAGACGCCTGGTGAAGAGGCTCATAAGAAGGACTGTTGAGATGATGGAGGATGTGGCAGTTCCCATGCTGGTTACCAGAGAGCGTTCAGGCGGCCGTCGAATGTAGCATTCCCATGATGAGGTCATGAAGCGCCTGAGCGGTTAGACACGTTGTATGCATGCCTCCGCCAAACCCAGCATGAATGGCTCTACTGCCGTGCGGCAACTCCGGACTGTGCGTGGGTTGGCTCATCTTCAAAACACGATGCGTCAAGGAATTCCCCCACCTCCTTTAGAGTGCTCGCAGAGGGTCCAATTGGTGATCCCTGCACCAGTTCATTGGTTATGACAGTCTAGAATTAGAAGTCTACCTTGTTGTAGGTCTCCTTGACCTCTCCCGCCAGACGGGTAGCTTGGAGCGAAAGGCCTGCTGCTTGTAGGACTGGATGAAATGAAATTTGAAATTAACATGCAGTCAGGTTGATAGCCTTTCAGCGTCTCCATCGGAAGGAGACCCCCCCCCCGACGTCTTGCATCAGGTCCCTTCTCATTGGAAGAGTCAACGTTGGCGTAAAGCAGCGACAGGAGTCTTGAAAACCACGATTGCCCGAGGCCAATTTGGGCACCCCAGAATCATGCGGCAGTTGATTGTACTGGTGAAACTTGAGACGAAACTCGCGAGGGAGGAACTGGGCGATCGCGAGGGAGGCAGTATACTGCGACTCCGTCCCACTACATTGTCATGGCGTCCTGGTGCAGGGCCGCTGGGTCCCTGGCCTACGAGCAGTATGTCGGGAGCCGGGCGTTGAGGCGGCTTGTGAACAGGTTCACGTGGGGGTGTTCAGCTGTTGAAAAATTTCTGCAATCTTGGGGTTGAGGGGTACTCCACCGACAACCTCCGGACTCCCGATGGCCCGACTCCGGATGTCTTCCTCGATAGGGCCATCTGCCAGGGTATTGTCTTCACACGGGAAGGTGAAACGGGCTGTCAGGGTGATCCGAGGACGGAGACACCACTCCAGGTCTTTGACTGTCTGTAGGCAAAGGGTGCGGCTCCTGGTTCCTCCCGGCTTGTTTATGTGGGAGGACGAACGCATAGTTGTCGCACTGGACTAGGACGTGCCTTCCTTGACTAGATGGAGAGTCTTTCTCAGCGCAGATGAACTGTCCACAGCTCCAACTTGTTGATGTGGTGCTTGGCCAGCTTCCTTGTCCAAGTCCCTGAGAGGCGAATGCCTGCTACGTGGGCTCTCCACCCGCACTCTTTGACGCGTCCGTCATGAAGAATGAAAGATGAGGATAGTTTACAGTACAAAGTTTTATACAAGGCATAAATAATGGATAAACGTACCAGACTTAATGTAACTATATTGCTATAGGGTGTGTGAAACAAAGTAAGGGTATCATTTAAAAGCATGATAAAATACAAATTTAATATAATCTTTGGCCAAGCTTTTACAACAAGGTTAAGTAATACTTTAATGAACTCTTGATAAGTAAGTAAGTAATCTGTATCTTATACTAGGCTTGTTAAGATGCTATTTATATTATATTAAAAAGTCAAGAAGGGTAAATAATATTGTTTAGTTACTCTGTAAAGAGTCTTGATGTTCCTGTCAAAGTCAGCTGCTTTTATTCAAATTAACGTAATTTGGAGGCAGATGTCTTAAAGACCATAATACTTTAAATTTCTTTGTTTTTTTTACATTGATTTATTAATTAGGACCCAAGGGTCGTTCCAAATGTTTCAACTGAATTTAACTAAAGCTATGTTGAAGTTATCAAGTACTTTACAGGGAAATTAGCACAAATCAAAATTTTAAGTCAAACTCACAATTTTGAATGAGTCATGTTGACTAAAACCAATTATATTTAACATACCCAGACTGCCCCCCCTAAAGGTAACACAGCGTATTTCTAATTAAAAAAAGTCCGAGGAGCATTGTATTTTAGGTCAGTCAAAACTGTTTAACATGTTTGAATGATTTGTACTTACTTAGACATGTTTCTAAATATTAGTTCCAAATATACATTATGTTGAGAAAATGACCTTAAATTGCTCTGGAATGTTTTTATTTTCTTCTTTTTCTTTGTTTTTTAACTACATTATTTGTTAAATTATACTATAATATAGCCCATAACACGATACACGTGAAAGCAGAAATCCAATTTCGGACCAAAATCACTATATGAAGGTTTATCCGATGATATAGCAATCATTTGTACCATATCCTAGATTGCCCCTTTCAAGTGAACACTACTGATTTCTACTAAAGTAAACGAATTCACACTTTAGGTAAGGTCAAACAGAACTGTCTGTTTTTAATGTGAGTTTTTAATGCTTTGTGCTTACTTTTAACATCTATGTACTCATTAGTAGAAATAAACAATATTTTGAGAAAACTGACCTTAACTTTATGCGCTGAATGCTTTTATTTTCTTTGTTTTTTACTACATTAATTAGTTAATTGATGAGTAAACTTAATAGCCCTATTGGTTAAAACTGATTTTTCATCTCAATCGTACCTGTCCCTTCCTAGTTACCAAATACAGTGACAAATCAAAAATCCAATTTTGTACGGACCAAACTCATATGGGTGGCATTTTTCATGCCGCGATGATAATAGCAATAGTGTAACATCTTATATTGCCCCTTTAAAGTTATCATCACTACTCTGTAATTTCTACTTAAAGTAAAAACATTCACACTTTAAGTCAAACAGAACTGGTGTTAATGTGTTTTTGATGCTTTTTGTGCTTACTTTAAACATGTTATGTGTGTGCATCATAAGTTCAAAATAAACAATATTTTGAGAAAAAATGAACCTTAAATGCTCCGGAATGCTTTTATTTTCTTTATTTTAATTCTTTAATTTGTTTATTTAAGACGAACAAATAGTCCAATTACTTAAACGTGGTCATTTTCTGATTTAAAGCTTGTTTGGAAGATATAAAATACTCCAAAATATAAAACATCATATTTTTGGCCAAACATCATCTTTTTTGGCCCAAAAAGGCCAAAAATAAAATTGTATTTTTGGCAACAACTCTATGAGAAAACATACCTATGGCAGTGATCGACATGGTTGGCCAGATTTTGTTCTATTGTAACAAAAAAATGACCCACATAAATTTGTGGAGCCACATTTATGATATGGCGGCTGTCTGTTAGAAACGTTTTGTCATGAATTTAAAGGACCATTATTTTAATATAAGTATAAAATAATTATGACGAATTTTACCTGATCGGTGGCTCCAACAATTACAGTTATTTTAACTTTATTTTTAGGAAACTAGCCATAATAAGTGTTGTTTACCAAAAGAAGGGGAGGGAGATAATCCATCGGAAGCTTATGGAGAACGTATATGAGACCTGGTTCTTCGTGGAAAGCATTATACGCACCCTTTGGCATTTATTTAAATGTTGAATACTATCAATGATAGCAATATTAGCACAGCGTGAATAGGGGCTTTGCAAATTGCACTGTAGCTACTACTAAATTTTTCCAGAACCGCTAGTTTCCTACGATACTTGGTGGTGAGTGTATGTATGCAAATACCAGGCTCTATATAAGTATATACAAACACGATACCCATAAATCGGGAACAAGCGTCTTTTAGTAGATTATCATTTTCCTAGGCTTCTATGTGGGATGCTTATGGTATGTCGTATACCTAAAATCTCTCAAAAAAACAAACATTTTCCCATAAAAAGGTTGTATTCAGACGTTAGACAAGTACAGACGATTCATCGGATGGATCCAACACGTGATTTTGCGGCTCTTGTGTTGTACTGATGCTAAAAATATGCTTGTATCTGCCTGTGGCATGTGGACCGACGCGCTGGGACATGACCTTGGCTATGTTCTGTGCCATTATATACCACATGACATGGTCTTTGTTTCGCATCTTTCGCCGCTTGATGTTTGGCTTTTTGGTTGTTTGTTGTACATGGTTGAATTGTTCTGGAGGGTACCGTGCGGATCCTGTTCTCTGATACCTCTATTTATGGCAAAGATCTTGGGCAAGCTATGTAATAGTATATATGCAACCACAATCTTCAACCTCTTGCTATAAAAACCCTATTGTACTGGTCGCCCAAAAGACAAGGAACACAACAGTCGTTCTTAAGAAGAGTTGAAGGTTGAAATGTGGTTCACTGCCTTATCAGTTATTTTTGTACCATGCTTATATGATGAGCTCCTGTGCCATTCAGAATGAATTGAGGTCTATCAAATATTAAGAGTCTTGGGGATTTGTTTTTGTTTTCACATCAGAAGTACAAAACCCCAATTCCATACTACCATGCGATGTGCAAAGTTGGGAGTTTTTATGACGTGCTGCTATCATATAGCTATAGAGATGTGTAACAATGGTCATGGAGAATGTCCATTCCAAGAATCACGAGACTTTGCAGGAGAAATAAGCTTAATGCTGATATGCGATTTTCACTGCAGTACATTTTCATCCTGTTGACGCTATTCTTCCGACTATAAATATTATTTTGTTTTAAATTTTATTAGCTTCGTTCGTAAATAATAGACATATCTGATACCATTCAAAGAGAAATCTAGACGCAATTTATTATCAAAAGGCAGTGAATAAGCCATTCTTGAAATTGTCTCTCGAAGGACTATATGTTCATATATATGCTATAAACATTTTAGACTTGCTTCAACATGTTCCCAATTCGGACGTCTCTTTCATGAACTTTGCAGTTTATATGAATATAAATCCATAATATGCTTTTTTTTTTTTTTTAATTGTACCTTTTTTTAATTTCCTTGGTTTTAAAAAAGCTATTGTAGGACGCGTTCGATTAGCTTTGACCTTTTCTAGGTTCAGGTTACGATCTCGCAACTTTGATCCGGCGCTGAGTGGACCAAGCTGGGGAAGCGCATTGATTGTGATTTGAGGAATTTTTTCCGCATTTGTGCCATCAAAAATCAAAATATTGGGCCGCACTCTCCTACAGCATCTAATAAAGCGGTGATGGTGGCCCGCCAGGGCAACAAAAAACTCCTACCCATACGAGAGGGAAATTCCTTGAAAACATAAATTCTATTCTGTCTAGTTAATGTGATGTGTTATTTTGCAGTTCATTTTGAACATGTTAGTGCAGGGGGGAAAAACATGGGATTATTCTTCCGCTACACTTTTTTTCATTATTAAACTACATACAGGCTTTATAAGCTGGTCCACTTCGACGTATATTTTTAATATTATTTTTCAAGAGATTTTTCCGAAGTGTTATTAGTAAAATGTATTTTAATTTAAATTTCATAATTTGCGCGTTTGGTACAAAGTTTAGCACATCGGCAAAATTACGGCCAAATAAAATTAATTTGGTCTTTGTTCTCCCTTTCTCTCAACTCCTCATCTCTCTCTTTTTTTTATGTTTCTCTCAAGTAGCTTTCTCTGCTGCCGATGAGATCAGTGAGGTCTGAAAGGTATATACCATAAAAGCCACAAATTTCACCATTTCAGACTTAAAGAGATAGAATACCTTGCGCGCTAATTAAGTTCAGTTTTAAGAATATTTTTTTTTTTAATTATATTTGATATTTAAAAACTAAATATTAATTTTATTGACCAATTTTTAAATATAAAATTAAAAAAATAACTTATACTAAATTGAAAAAGTAAATCTTTACTACAGTGCCTCTCGTTCGTCGAGGTATTGTACCAAGATTGATTTCTGTTTAGACTGCGTTTGTTAAGAGCAAGGGTTGCTTTCTTAGGCATTTATCTCTATTATATTGCAGACTAAGGACAGCAATTGGAAACGAAGGGGCATGATAAAACATTTGAGACTGACGGGTAACTTGTTGAGGTAGCCTTTCTAGACACTGTTAAATGTCTAGGGTTACCGCTATACCGAGCACTAGCCACAGGCTCACATCCACGTGAGCAACTCAGTAACTATGGTACTTATAATTATTACAGGGTTATCCTTGTTTTTATAATGATCTCTGCAGGTGGCAATCTTGAAAAAAATCGAGGTATAATCTTGGTTAATTGCATATCGGATAACGCATAAAAATATTCTATCATTTAAGGGGGATACTTCACAACAAACTAAAAATGCCTAATATTTCCCGATATTTCGGCAGAAAATTTTAAAATGAAAAGTAAAATATTTCCCTGTGTGATGACGTCATGTCAGAATAGTAACTTTTTATAGCAAACTTTAATCTCGGGTCAGCATATCATCGATGTTCCTACTTCCGTTGCCACTCCTGCACTTACGGCGATATATCGTCTGTTCCGTTTTTTAGAATGGAAGTGGATCGAGAGTAATATTTTTGCGTATATCTAACACAAAAATATTGACTGCACTGTATTTCGGAATAATGGGGGCGAGATAAATTCCCTCGGTGGACTGGAAACAGAGGGCCTACTATTGTATAAATAGTAGACCCATAGTATTCCAGTCACCTCGGGTAAGTTTATGCCACCATTTCCCTCATGAGCAGCCAATTATTGCCTTGGTGAAAATTCATTACAAGTGAAATGGGTACCAGATGAGGCGGTTTCAAACTCAACCACCGGTCGCTCACTGGTTCTGCCCGGTTCTGTCCAGTTAGAACAGGGTTCTATTGCTCTCAAACAATTTGAAACGCGGTTTCAACCTATATGCCCCGACGGGAAGCCAGGGGGTGGGTTTGAAGTCACCCCTAATGAGAATATATTGTTACCTTTTCTGTCCAATAAAAAAAAATTATACAATACTGTAAAATGTACGGATCAAACAAATCCATCAGATTGTGATACTCTCCTAACAGGGTCCCCAGTTCACCCATGGATTGATAGATACAGCGAGTTAAAATTAAAACTCTGATCCTAAAAGATGTTATCTAGGAAAGCTTAATTGACCAATTTGAGGACGAATTTCTATACCCCTATGCTACACAAATTAAAAAGTCAACCTTTTTCCTCCAAAGACATTGAGATGTATTGATTTCTACGGGTCCAATCAACCAAGGCTAATTTAAATAAGTGTAAGGATGCGGGCATTGGGCAAATCTCTGGGGCAATGCCGTTTCAGTTGAAAACACACCCAGGCTGGAAAGAAGTAAAAAACAAAAAACAAACCAATTTGCGGTTGACCACTGATGTTGACGTACACCTGCGGAAAGTGTTAGCAAAAACGCCTGACAATCGTCATGCGATGGTGAAATGAAGGGTGTAAAGAGTCCGTACGCTTGTATTGTTATATGCCTCCAAGTTTCTGATTAAACTTTTAACAATATTTATTTTCTCAATTTAGTTGAGAAAAGATTTCTCATGGGAAATAAAGTATTCTGGTTACTATAAAAGAGAGAAAAGGGGAAGGATTCCCAGAGAGTTGTTTATGGCACGCTGCACCTGTTTAGATTGTATAATAGGGGAGGGAAGTGGGGGATTCCCAAGGATGCTAAACTGTAACTGGGACTCAGCGTGTTTATGCGGTTAAAAAGATCAAAACCATTGCAGATCTCGAGGAATTCCCCCACAATTATATATATGAAGTGATGTAATTTTAGATTGTGAAATCGGATTTGTGGTGCAATGTAATGTTTATGCATAAGAATGGATGTAATGATTATTGTTAGAAAGGGGGACTCTAATCTGGAGTAGTTTAAAATACTATCATGGAAAGGACTCCCGGCCAGCATCCACTAGTATAACCAAGTAGCTAGAAGATAGCGAGTTTTACTCTGCCTTTAGGAGCAGACCGTACAGTGCCAGGATTTATTATATTTTAATTCATGTGAGCAGAGTGCTATTAATTATTCTACTGTCGTCTTGAAGCGAAAGTGTTGGGAATCAAAAATAGGATTCCAAATTGTGGACAGATAGAAATCGTGGTGGATTATCTTGATGATACTATGTTGGAGTTACTATCGTCGATGGGACTTAATTTACCTTTTCGTTTGAACTGCTGGACAAAAGTTACCTTCTGGACTGAGAAGGTTCCCTTGGAATATAATACTGAGGGAGTTTTGTATGAATTGTGCCCCGCTGTCGTTTTGCAGTCTTCGCTGTGAGGACATATCATCAGTTGAACTGCAACGCTTGCTTGTGGAGATTAATGGACATTCTTGTTTACATTAAGTATAAATGTAATCTTAAATATTAAGTGTGATTTATTGTAAAGTTGTTTGGACATACCAAATTCTTGATGAACAAGTTACAAATCATTAAAAATCTGTTATATTATATAAAATTCAGATCACTTGTGCACAAGGATCATTATTGTGTTTGAAAAGGTATTTTGGCCTTAGACGTCACGAGACGTCATAACAGACATCATATACCTCAATTTCTGCAAATCGTACTTACAAAGATATTATGGTTATAAAAGCATCACAAAAAATTAACCTCCCCTTTAATAGAGTTCAATCACGGTTGGGGAAATAATTGGGTTTTCCTCATGTACTTCTCTTGTAGTCCTTCCCGCAAAAATATCGCAAGATGACGGTATATTAAAAAAAAAATATGTTTCAAAGCAAGTGATAAACTATGTAGGGTTTATTAACATAAGATATTTCATACTTAGTTGCCATTCGTCATCAGGATTTTGAATACAATACTCTACTCAACAAGTTTGATGAGAATTTCATTGAGTCTAAATTGTCTTGTCTACAAATATTCCGTTTCTCCGTACGATCGTAATTTTAACTACATGTTCAATTTGCATTTACAGTAGGTTGCTGATATGGAGCGTCATCTGAACATTTTTTTTTGTGTGCTTTGTTTTTGTTATGTGTCTTTTTTTTATTTGACAGGATAATCAGTTCTATGGCGTAGAGGTCAGGATGCTATGAAGGAAGGCAAAGAGTTCATGGCGTCAATCCGCATGCTATTTTGGTGAAAGATGATGTCGTTGATTTGACATGATTATACCCCCTTGTTGGCATTTGAAGAAATGATGTTATTTGGCAGATCATTAATATAAATAATAAAATTTTATTACATTATTTCTGGACATGACGCTATGATAGCTAGCCATTGCTAATGAATGATTCGGCTGGAACATCTTTGCTTCTAAACTGCTTCTAACATTTCATCAAAACGGAAATATTTCCGTTCATTTCGTTGTGATAATCATTTGTTTATTCGAAACGAAAATTCAAAAATTCGCTCCTGACACAAAAACTCCTTCGCGACTTCCACCGCTGGATTTAATCAGACTCTGTCCTTTAACAATGGGAATAGGGAGATGAATCTTTGCCTATTATCAATGGAACAAGGCAATTTCAAAACATCTTTACCCTTGTTATTTTGTACCCGTTTAAATCTATCCCCCTAAATATACGTATTCCCCACCCCATACTTCAACCTTACCCTTTGGTAAATCTTGACACCCATACCTACGAAATCCATTTGAAATCAGCTGATTTAAACATTTCTTCTTGGATAACAAAAATTTAGAAAATACTATGTGATTTGCTCTGGTAACCTAGCATACAGATTATAAGACTGCAATCAGTAATACCGCACGTTTATGTGGGTTCTAGCTAATGATGCTGCAGTTACTGGTGAAGATACAGAAGAAGCTAATTTAAACACGTCTGCATGGCACACAGAAGTGTGATATAAGTGACAAATAGGATGGATTGCTCCAGAGATAATAAAACCATGGTAAATAGTTGCTTATTGGAATCTAGTCCATGCGAGCCGTGGCGAGTCAGGTATTCAATGGTGACTTTAATTGCTTCGCATGAAGTATCGTATGATAGTAACACTGAAATAAATTACAATATTTCGCGCTACCTATTTCATGCCTATCGTGAAGCGGAAAAAAATGTCTACATGCTATTTGACCTTGACAATCAAAACCTCCTAAATATGAGGATCCTCAGTGTCGAAACATCTTTGTAGAATTAAAAAAGTAGATTTTCCGACTGTAACAAAAATCTTAATACATAGCAAATATTGTGATATGATTTTTTTTTTATTTTAACAACATTCAAATGCAAATTCTATGTCTTAGTTTAAATACATTTGAATTCAGGGTGAACATATAGGGCGTTTTGATGTTGAACCGAAATTTACACATAGGATGTTTGGAAACTGGGGCAACATTGTAAACAGAAGGTGTTTATTTCAAAGGTCAAACGAGGTTTCCCAGCGCAGCGAAGATTTGATGTATAAAATTTGAACCTCAATCAGCCATAGGCCATTGGCCTATTTCATATACAATCGGGTAATCATGTTCTACTCTAATAATTTCGACAGGTACACTTATGTGCCAAAAGAGAACATTTTCTAACCAGGTTTACATCTTACCCCGAGAGTTCTGACACAACACCAGTATTTTGTGTGCATGCATCAAGGGTTTGAGGACATTGATTACGGGTGTCTGGGTAATCAAATTTACGTCTGGGAGCAATCAATACAATTAGTCTTCGATGTTACTGTGGCTGATTGATCGAGAAAGTAAAAGATAACTCAACTTCTTGAGTTCACAGTTCTTTGGCTATGTGGGGCATTAGTTAGTCACGGTATCTGACAATTTAGACGATAGACGAGCAAAAATCAAATTGGTCAAGTCTCGGAGTTCATAGGGTGAGCTTTATAAGTTCGGTGCACTTTTCGTCAGAAGATGTCAACTTGTAGATAGGGGAAGATTTGCAGAACAGACTGAATTGCTGACATTGCGATTGCGTGTAAATAAGTAAAAACCAATAGGGAATGTCTGGCACATATTCCAAGTGTTGTTTGCCATCGAGTCAACATAGGTGAGTGTGTGTAGCGCCAGCTATTACTGCACAAAAGGACGTCAATGATTTCTCTCAAGCATTTCACTTTTGCTAGATGGACGCAATTTTAGAGAAGTATTAGGGGATTATCTCTCACTTTTATTGTATTGCCTTCAATATTATGGCATTTGGGAAATGGTTTTAGTGTACACCTGCTGAAAAGCTTTTAACGCAGACCTCTAACTGATGAAAAACGCACGGCCGTTATTCAGAGATTGATGATAGATGTTTTAATATTTATTAAAACGTTTGAGTTCTTAATGTGTTATCAACCTGTTTATATCAATCGACCGATCGCTCCATTATATAGGGTGTTCCCCTACGGAATTGATATATCGAATAAGAATATACTAGATAGAAAAAGGACCCGGGATGCTAGGCTGGAAATCAAAACATCATTTTTTGAACATCAAAAAATCTTAAGAGAACCAGAAATTACAGTCGTATGAAAGTGCGATATAATATCAAGAAGAGAATTTGAGCAGGATAAATTAGTGTTGCATTTAATATAATATCACTCACTTTATCCCTGCCTACCATGATAGGCAGTTGTAGGTGGTTTTAAAAGGTTTATTTTTAATTTACTTTTATTTATCATTTTAATTAAGTACAAATGTATACATGGAGCAAAAGGATATTGAAGCTTAATTTTAACCTCCCTCTTTCCTTGTATAATAGTTATCTGCTCTAGTACGAGTATTGTACTAGACCTGTGTAATATTGTACACAGGTCATTATCATTGCAATATTTATCGGTAAGTCACTAGGTATTACTGGTTAATGATCACATTCAAAATCATCATTGACTTCGCAATAAACTTTAGGTTTTGCAAATTTGTAAAGTGCCGTAGCGAATTTCAAACTTCATTAGTAACAGAAAGCCCTTGGAAGTATACAATGGGTATATTAACTCTGTAAAAGAATAAAATAACCACGTAAGTGTTTCGTAAAGCGTGTGGATACAAAGTAGAAATTAATTGAGCAATATCACCCGCAGAGTATTTGCTTCATAGGCAATTTCCTCTTATATAACGTCTTTGTGACAGAGCAATAAAATCAAATTGGGCTTCTATCTAGTAGGTGGCATTTTATTACAAAACATGTCTACTGGTTAAGACACGACTGTGAGTCATCATCCGTCTGAAGATCGGTACCCAGTGATCGTAAGTGAGGGTATACCGTGAAACTCAGAGTAACGGTTGCCTTTCCAGAGGTCTATACTTTGTAATTTATTTTACGCTCTCCTGTAATGGGATTGAGCACTCTTAATTCCAAAGATAGTCACCTGTAAATAATACTGTTTACTATGATGTTATATTACGCCCCCACTACTCGTAGTGGTTGAGCACTCTCGACTATTTGGAAAAGTACAGACAAGTGCTGGAAATGCCTCAGTCGTGACACCATGGCATGTATATACATACATGTCTACTGGTTAAGACACGACTGTGAGTCATCATCCGTCTGAAGATCGGTACCCAGTGATCGTAAGTGAGGGTATACCGTGAAATTTTTTTTTTTTTTTTTTTTTAAAGTGCCGTAGCGAATTTCAAACTTCATTAGTAACAGAAAGCCCTTGGAAGTATACAATGGGTATATTAACTCTGTAAAAGAATAAAATAACCACGTAAGTGTTTCGTAAAGCGTGTGGATACAAAGTAGAAATTAATTGAGCAATATCACCCGCAGAGAATATGCTTCTTAGGCAATTTCCTCTTATATAACGTCTTTGTGACAGAGCAATAAAATCAAATTGGGCTTGTATCTAGTAGGTGGCATTTTATTACAAAAGGTTCGCAGTTATTTTCTTGGCCAAATTTAGTTGACGGAACAAGCAAATTTAGTATATTGTTTCTAATCGGCATTACTTTGCAAACTTCCAACTTATGGTTAAACGGATGGATGGATGGATGGATGGATGGATGGATGGATGGATATGCGTAGAGCAAATACCTTCAATCGCGATCGCACAGGAATATATTGAACATTGAATCCCGAACGTACCGAGATGAAAATCTGACAATCACCGCAAAAAAGGGAGGTAGCGTTATTTTTCTTGTTAGATCTAGGAGCAATCTCACCGTAAAACAAGGCAGGAGTCCGCTCCACGATTTTTTTCTTCAAAAAGTGCGTTTAAATGCATTTAAGGGACGTTATGGATATATATATATATATATATATATATATATATATATATATATATATATATATATATATATATATATATATATATATTATATATTATATATATATATATATTGAACATTGAAAATAAAGCTTTTTGAGATGATTTGTCCAAATATCCCTCGACAAGCCTTCACAGTAGTAAGCGAGTCCTTGCCAATGTTCTGACCATAAACAATCCAGAAGAATGCATCTGTAGCTATCATGGCTAATACTTTAAATAAGCTTCTGAGTCAAGCTGTTTGAAAAATATAAAGATGGTACTAGTGTCTCATGTCAATCCGGTCAGACACCATTACACGGTGAAAGAATATCCGCCATATACTACTCCAATTTACCCAAAACGCCTTATTAAATGCAGTGACCAGGAAAAGACGGACGTGGTCAGCTTATCAAATTTGTTTTTGATGAAACATTATACAAATGCGCGAAAAAAAGGACAGGAGACGTAAGGTGTACTTTCCGGATAACGTGCGATAATAGAAGAATATGTCAAGGCTAACACAATTGTATTACCATTGCTGACGAAGGCGCGTGGATTCTGATCTTGAATTAAAGAAATATAATCTTTAGCAGAGTGAAAACTACTTTCATTTGGTTCACACCTACAGTCTGGGAAATTTGAAAGCACTGCTCGGTTTGACGATTTGGTTATAACTGCACTATAATATTTCAGATTAATATGAGGCAAATAAAGATAGCGACAGAGGAGAGATATTGACGATGTAAGAATAAATCATTGCCATCACTTGTTCTCCTATTGCACACATTCTTGTGCATTTTGTTAATTGCAGACACACTTTAATGGTATTAAAATATTAAAGAAATTTGTAATTTAATCATTCTGATCACTTTTATGTATGTCGTTCGAGTACATTTGTTTAATCGTCGTCTGTAAATGTATGATTGATTGAGTTTTAAAGTACACTGTGTGATTTCCTGCTTGAACAATGGTTGTACGTTAGAGATTTGTGTGCTTGCTGACGTTTATGAATGTGCGCCACGTATATGGTTGTGTGTGTGTGCGTGCGGGCGCGTGTTTGGGTGGGTGTGTGCACACGTGAGTGTTTGTGTGTGTGAGAGAGAGAGAGTGAGAAAGAGAAAGAGAGTGGGGGAGAAAGAGACAGAGAAAGAGAGGGGAGAAAGAGACCAAGAAGGAGAGAGCGAAAGAAAGAAAGAGAGGGAGATTGATCAATCGGGTTATTCTGGTGCTGGTAAACCGACGTTGCGTTCCAATCATCAAGCTGGTCTCTTAACACCGGATTATATTTTTATTACACCTTTGACAATTGAAGAAACGATATGATGATAAATAATATATATTCAAATAGATAAAAAAAGGTTGATGGATGGAAATCCTCGTGTATGTTTACAGAGTTGTTAAAATATAAACATTTTATCATCATTTATTTTATACAACAGTGTGAAAATGATTTGAAAGGTTAAAAACCCAAATATATTGCATTTGAACTGACGTTTTTCACACACAATAGAGCGTAGTTCACATACACACTCACCGACGTGCGTGCCCACGCGCACACACACATTCACAGACACACACACATACACACACACACACCCACACACACACACACACTAATAGCGTATGTGTTTACATTGACCGTAAATGTGAGGCTGCTTAAAAGAAATAAATTGTATTTTGTTGCAGCAAAGAAGACAACACGATTAAACATGTTAAAACCAAATTTCACTTCATAAATATTCTCCAAAGATTCGAGCAATTGTGTCACTTCAGTTTAATGTTTAATCTAGATATGTTACATATGTCAACACGAATAAAGTTAAAAAAATTGATAAACACGACGAAGCTTATTTTTATTTGTACCCTAGTATCACGATTTAACATCATAACACCCCCACATTTTATACCGAAGATTGCCTTAGAGAGCGTCATGCAACCAGCTTGCAACACACACACCTGATGCGAAAAAAGTTGTGAACGTGTTAGAAATTGTTTTGTCATGAATTTAAAGGAACATTTAATATCAATCCATAACTATCATGACGAATTATTTAACTGAGGTGGCTCCAACGATTGCAGTTATTATATCTTCCATTTCACTCTTGGATTAGAAAACTGTCCATGTAACGTTGTTGCTTTACAAAAGAAGAAAGAAAGCATAATCCATCTAGAGCTTATGAAGTTATGGAGAACGTTATATGAAATCTGGTTCGCATATAGCTTATATGCAACAGTGTCTTTGTGACACCCAATATGCATTTGGAAAGAAGTAGTCAACACTGGATGGACTTCCATCAATATACAATCATTCCCTTTAACATCAGGACGGTTTTCGACAATATATGGCATAAGGTCTCAGGGAAAATGCGTTCTTCTTTTGCCATCCACGGTGACCTGAATTCCTGGATTTATCAATCAGATAGACAGCGTTGTGGTTCTAATTCTTTGACGAAGCCTATATATGCTGGGATTCCTCCAGGGTAGTGTTCTTGGTGCTGTATAGTTTCTAATGTTCATCGATGACTTGGCGTCACACTATAATGAACTCCGTCTATGTCCTGATAATCCTACACTACATCATAAAGAAAAGGGGTTCCTATAAGATGGCTGCTCGTAGCCCAAAAGGTCAACAATGCATTTTGTGCTGAAACCATGGCGATGGGGAGGTGAGATGTTCCAAGGCTGTGGAACACTAGTGATGAAGAAACTCGAATCAAACCCATCAAGTTGTGATGCCACCATTGGTTAACGCGCTTTAGTACTAAAAGTGAGGTTGTGGGTTCGAGTCCCATTCACAGCAAAATTTCCTTTACGATAGTATGCACGCCTGCTTTATCAATTTCTATCGCCTATACATTATTTCTATAACAAAAATCACTCCGATTCCTGTCATCTTACCATTTTTTACGTATCTCTCTAACGCCCTTTTTCGAAAATGACTAACACCCCGGCGATCACTGCAAAAAAGGATGCAGCGTTATTTTTGTTAGATCTAGGGGCAAAAATGGCATTAAGAGATATTTGGGATATATAATTAATTCTGTACTACACAAAAAGAACATTTACATCCCACATCGACACCGGCACTATACCCATTGAATCACCTCACACCATCTCACTAGCCTCAACAGTCTCTATCTATCTAACGGCCGCAGCCGAGATGCTGTTCACCACGTAGCGCCAAATGTCCCCGTTTGTCATTAGGTTGGGGATGTCAGATGGATCCTGCTGGATGTCTCGAGCAATCACATCAATGTAGTTAAAGGGGCTACGACCCCTGTTTTGGCATGGTAACTTCCAACATGTGACGTCTGAGACTACTTGGTCAATCGCACGATGACAGTGACCGGCAAATCGTGCACGGCGTTGGGCAACAGAAGATGAAATTGGAGGGATATCTCCATATATCTGTGCTTTGGTCTTGTGCTCACGCCAGGATATGTTTTGTACTCGCATAAGAAGCTTGGTGTAGGTGCCATCCAGTCTATCCTGTAGCTCTTTCTTCATGGTCCAGGTCTCAGATCCATATAACATTTTTTTTTTTTTTTTTTTTTGTTAACACTGTCAAAAGCCTTGGAAAAATCTACGAACACAATTGAAGCTTTTCTCTTGGAAATTCTCAACTCTTCTATGATCCTTCTGAGGGCAAGTATCTGAGGTAGTGTTGATCTGCCTTTGCGAAAACCGTTCTGGTTCCGTCTGAGAATGGGATCTATGTGAGGAGTGATTCTGTTGAGCAGCATGGAGTTGTAGATCTTAGTGGCCAGTGGTGACAGTGTAATTCCTCTTTAGTTTTGGGGTTGTTGGAGGTCGCCTTTCTTTGGTAGAGGAATGATGAATGATGTTGAAAAGGCAGCTGGTTTGTTTCCCATGTAGGTGTTATTACAAAATTCTAACAGCCGATCATGGAACAGTGGACCCCCCCAGACCACCGCAGGAATGCCGTCGGGACCAGGCGTCCCGGTGTTCCCCAGTCTCCCCAGGCAGATCCGAAGCTCCTCCACAGCGAAAGGTCCAGTCCGGACGGGAAGGGCGTCTGCCATCCCGTGATTGAAGAAAGGTTCATCAAGGTTAGTGTTATTCTGAACTGGCTTGCCAAGTAGAGAACTAAAGTGCTGAAACCACGCGTCAAGGCGCTCTTCAGTTGTTTCACCTTTGTGACTACCGTGCATTGCTTCTATACCTGCATTCTCAGGGTTTCAAGCTGTTTCATTTGCATTCACACGTTAAAGGGTGCTGGTTTCGATCGTCTTTGGGACCCCCGACTTACCCAGAAGTAGTTTCAATGAAGGCTGTATATTTCCCATTGTCATACTGAAATTTTATACTTCTAATCCGTTTCTTTCACAAGGTATAGACAAAAACTGGCACTAATGGTTGACCATTAATATTAGCACAGAAGTGAATAGGGCTTTGCAATATGCACTATCGCTTCTACTATCAGAACCGCAAGTTTCCGAAGATACTTGGTGGTGAGTGTATGTATGTAAGTGCCAGGCTCTCATATCAAGTACAAAACACGATACACATAAATCGGACAAGCATCTTTAAGTAGAAATCACCGTCTATAGTTGTAATGCCTATGATGGATGTATATAAGGATTTGAAACATCGTTTAGTATGTTGCCATAACCTATTTCCCTTTTAAAAAAAATCCAACTAAATCAGGTGTATTTAAGACGTTAGGCAAATATAGACGATTTCAGCATCAGATGGATCCAACACGTGATTATTTCGGCTCTTGTGTTGTATCTAATGCTAAAATGTTGCATGTATTTGCCTAACATCTTAGCTTCACCTGTTTTAACGAACAAAGGTGTGATTTCCCTTTCCAAATAATTAGGTTACGTCGTTCTATTTTGGTTAGGCAAGATAGAACTGCCAAAGTGATTACTGGATTTGTGCTAAAATGTTCCTTTGAATCTTTGTAGATTAAAGACCTTTATTTCGTTCAAAGTATTTTAGGGCCAATCCTAGCGCATAAGATAGGAATACAATGTAATTGAACTTTCGCTGACTAATATTACTGGGCATTTAGTAAAGGGTTATCTTTAATTCTATGATGTTTGCGTAACATGAGATGCTCCATTGAAATGAGAGTTGTCGTCTAAATTGCATACCTCGTGGCCAAAGTGTGTTCTGTATTTGTAAGATTTCTATCAGTTGAAAAAACCTTGAATGCCGCCTTTGGAATCTTGCCTTCGTCTTTATTGTAGACTCGTAATTCGACTCATTCTCAAGTGCCGGTTGCCAAATTGATAGGAAAATAATCCCCAGGCAACCCAAAAAGTCGGGAAAGAAAAAGGTCATACATGGGTACTAGAACTACGAGTTTTTAATACAGCTCCTTTGTGACTTCAAATGACTGCGTGAGGGAATTAAGCTCTTGTATTAATAAAATTTTAAATATTAAAGAAGGGCAGTTGTGAATCTACGCACATTTTGTCCACTCGGAGGAGATGTTCGCTTAGAGAAAGTAATATCTCGCCGTGTTCGCTATGTAATAATAAGTACTGTGAAAATTCTTTGCTCGCGCAGATCTCATGTAAAACATAGCCTATAGCATTTGAATTGGATTCGAATGATAATAATACAATTAACGTAATTGAGAGTCCATCAGTCCGAAGGTGAAATAATAAATTTACCGCATAGATCCTTGTAACAGATGAATAGAGAATCAGCGAGAACAAACTACAAAACCACGCCGCAGGCGCTGTAACAAAATACACATTTTGTTTTTCGGTCCGTCTAATATAGTTTAGCTATTGAATAGGGGGTCTTAAGTTGAATTGTAAAGTAGAGTTGAACTAGGCTGATATTACACTACTTCGCACAGCGCTACAAAAACAAATTGAAATTAACATTTAACCGCACTTTCCATGGTTTTTGAGAACTTATTTTGACCAAATCGTGACTTCTCTGCTAGTGCATTTTCACTTACCATTTTCAGCATATTTAACGTTAAAATGACAAGCAGCACATTTGTTCGTCAAGTATTCTATAATGAATACAGCACCAACATTGAGTGTTATGAATTAATACCGCTGGGTTTAAATTATATAGGAAAACACGCTCTTCAACTACTTATGTGGATTTTAAAAGCTTGCTTTGGTAAAAATATGCACTTGAATAAATTCAGCTATTGCTAAAAGTACTGAAATATTCAAATATTATTAAAATACATTTTCAAGAGGTCATACGAATGGAAATTAGTCGCTTGAGAAAATCATCAATTTGATTCATGTTCAAATTTCTGTTATTGAGAATGCAGACTTCAATAGTCTGAAGGAGATATTATGTATATGTATACCATCTTGCCGGGGTAAGGAAACGGTCGTTGCATGAGGAAACACACTGGAAACTTCTCAAATCTCTACCACTTTGTTTGCAGTAGAAGTCATAGTAGAGATTTGAATAATCATTGTATGAACCTGATAAAAAGAATACCATTTGCACAAAACAGTATATATTGATACAACTTTACATAAACTTCATCTCAGATCTCAGCCAAGAACCTGCTTTAAAGCAAATTGAATTAATTTATCCAATCTCGATTCATTTAAAGTTTGTTTAACCCAAAAACGTCATACGTGTACGATTAATTATTGACACTAGCACGTCGTAATAAATACGAAACTGACACTGTATGTTATGAATACGAGTGAGTATTACAGCTTTTAGCAACTTTTGATATTTGCAAAAAAAAAGATGTAGGATCAAAATTTGCACTCAACATGATTCGCCGATGATCTCTGATATGTATTATTGGATCTATTGTGTTCACACCAATATCAATGAAGTTGATTATCTAAAATAATTTTGAGCCAAATTGACTCAAAATTCTAAAATAAATAACAATAATCTTTGTGTATAATGGGAAATGATCCAACGACCTTTCGAGCACATAAACGCCCGCTACGCAATCCGGACCGTCAAAAGGTCGTGCTTTTTAAATACTCAATATTTGAAGTGAATGAAGCGCACACTTAATCATGAATAGCGCCGCTATGAGTCTAGTTGAAAATATATGCTTCTAAGGCATGAATTCTGGCCACAATTTCACATTACCACTTCACCACCCTACTCAAAGACCACGGTGGTGGAAAAATACGCACCACAAATTCTTGAATAAGAAATCATTCTCTCCATTAAAAATTTGTTAGAATTGTTAGCAACTTTTGAAGTGTGATTTTTTTTCAATCTCCATTTTTCTCTATTTCGTAAACATGGCCGACAAATATCACGGTGTTTCATAAAAAAAAATCTAGTTATATTTGCTCTTTTCTTTCAATCGTAAACAGAACTTGTTTTGAGCAAATATTATAGCTAATATCAACCTGTCGTGCGATTATTTTGCACAGGTCTAGAGTGCTTTAATGAATACGACGCTATAATGTGTCCTGAATTAATCTGAATTAATACCACAAGGGTATCAGCGACACAGGAAGAAAACACGCACTTCTGACTAGTTTTGAGAATTGAAAAGCTTGTTTTGGTCAAAATTTGCACTTCATTAAATTCAGTGACAACGCTGATGTATTGACATTACAACAACAAAAATGAGAAGTAACCCAGCAGGAAATCACAAGGTTCTCATCAATATGGAAATTAGTCGCATGCGTGACAGCCAACTATAGAATTTTCAATTTGAATTTGTATTCTTTTTCTATTTCTTTGAAACCCAAATGCACCTTGTTTTGACTTGCAAATCGGGAGCGATTTGCCCTTTCTTGATGACGTTGAGACGGTGAGGCGCAATGAGGCGCGAACAATTATGCGTCGTTAAGCGAAAGCGGTCAGTAAAAATAAAGAGAGAGTGTGTATGGGAAAAGAGGAAGACTCGATAAGGAAATTTTTAATAGGCGGACAGGTGAATCCAACACAATTGTAAAGGCCTCAGGGCCAGAAAACACCGATGAACAATGTGAAATCTAATAGCATCAACACAATCGTGCCACAGAAGCCTGCGCAACCTGCATCGAGAAACATAAGAACGGCAATACACTTGAATATGAGTTTTTACAAAGATTTATCAATTTTTATTTCAACAGCAATAACAAGAAGTATACGGTTTAATTAACAGCCGCGTGCGGCAGTTTTTATTTTTATGGGGTCAGTTTACTGTAACTGAACTACAGCGAGCTGTGCGTTGACCTGGAGCTTATGCGTATTAACTGCTACATCATCCCAGGATGTAGAACAAAAATTATAAATCTTGTACATGAGCTATTGAACGGCGTCAGTTAGAGGTTTGACAATCGGTTAAACTAAAAAAATACGTTGTTGTATTAAGGGGCCCTTTAGATTTTTAGTCTCGTTCACACAGCTCACTCTTCTGAACTTTTGTTATCATTGGAAAATTGTTCATATAATAATAAACATCGACATGTAATTCTCTTTCTTTTGAAAGAAATCCACAAAAAATATATTTTGTTACTTTCACCCTCTTTCAGAGAGTATCCTATAGACCGTATTCAATGAGATCAGTCAACAGCCATGTGTGGTGGACAAGATATACACATTCAAGGACTACAATACATTAAGCTGTAAATCGATCTACATCTTGCATATGTAGCCTTGGCACGGAATCATTGACAGGTGAATGTATTGTAGTCTTGGAATGCATTTATCTTGTCCACCAACATTACTGGCTTTTGAATATGGGACTGGTGCACAACACAACGCTCACAACCGTAACATCAAAACGACAATCCAATTCAACTGAAATTTGGGAATTGAGCATTTTAGGTAGTTATCTTTATTTCAAACAAAATATAATATAGTAAAATCTCAAAGTGGATCTTTAAAATGTTGTTAGCTATTCAGCTTGCAAAATGATAAAAAGAAATGTAATTGTTACAAATATTACCTAATATGTAGAATCAAAGTATAATTTTTTTCACTATCAAGTAGCGACAGGATTAGGATGTTGTAAGGGCACTAGGGACATTTTAGAATCTCTTCAACACGGCAGACTGTCTCGTCATTTGAAATGTGAATAAATCCGTATTTTCTGTGGCACGCATGAGTCAGTTACACCAAACACCCGGATATGGATTAAGCAAATACACATTGCGTATTGCAAGCGCGATATGCTATCGATCATTGTGTTTTTAGTGTTCATCCGGATGTGTCACCTTGCCAATTCTAATGTGCACTACCACATCCACCTTAATCTACATCATGAACATGAGATTTGATTGTGGATTTGAAGCAGTCGTGTAGAGACATACATTAAAGGGGCAAAAGGACATTTTGTCGCCTTAGTATTACAAAGTAATAACTGACATTTTGGTCATTTTAAGATATTGGCCTTGAATGTTCAAAAAAGGAAAAGCAAAGAAAGACAGGAAATTTTATCCCAAGTAACAGATTTTAGATGTCAAAGAAAACAGAAACAATAGTAAAATCCCAGTTTAAACCTTAACATATTGGAAATCTTACAATGATAAATGTTTTATTCCAAAATGGAAGTTAGAACCATCAGAAAATGTCTTTGTGTCCCTTTAAGGGTAGGTATTATATCTTATTAGTTCTCTGACTATTATTGCGCCACATTAACGTACATTCAGTGCTTTTGTAAAAGAGTTATCAAAAGTTTAATCACCGGCGCTCGTTATGTCAAAGCGTTTCTCTGACGGCCCAACAACGTTCAATCAGTCGAATCACTCATTTCAGGGAGTTCTGAGCATAATTCCTACCCTTAAGAGTGTCAAATAGATAGATAAAAGCGCACATTTCGGATGAATGGGTATAGAACAAGCATACCAACTGAAATGGATACTGACAAGTTTGCTGCTTTGTCTTCTGAAATCATTCTGAACTTTGTAGACTGTATAAATGCACACATAAAATACAATGACTATGAGAGGCAATAACGGCATTTCATCCGAATCAGCATGAGCATAATCTTAATTTGTAAGTACAAAATTATTAAGTACAAAAAAACCTGCATCCTGCATCATTGCTTTCTTAATTAAATTAAATTACACTTCGTCGCTGGGCTTGAAAACCTCCCATATACATTTGACCTTGATAATTTAAATCTCCTATGTACAATGTGGGCCTCAGTTTGAAAACCTCCTGTGTAAAAATTACTACCCAACATCATTACGGCCTATAAGTTCACTCTTAAGGCATTGAATTTTAAAAAAGGGACTTTGCTAAAGCTAAAAAATATACCAGAATGGCTATAATTCATTAAGAATTTTTTAATTACAGAGAGTTCTGATGGGAAGTCCAAACATGCACATCTGAGATTTTGACATGGGATGTTTTGATTTTCAAAGACCAAATACACATAAGAGGTTAATCTTTTCCTGTTTTTTTCCACTAAGTGACTTTCCAAAATGGCAAAAGTTGCTGCCCATTGAAACAAACCAAAATCTACAAAAGCATGCTATAAACCAAATTTTACAAACTTAAGTTCTGATATGTCCACTATGCAACAATTACCCAATTTGCAGTTCTCGGTAAAATCGTACAACCCATTTCCCGTTTTCAAAGACATTTATCGAGGACAATACTGATGAAGATCGTATAGTCCTATGGGAAGGCATGTCCGACGCCACTGACTTTTGCTTCAAATCTCATGGAGATTGTGAGACCTGCAAGTTTAATTTAAGCACGTATAGGTGCCTGACGCCCCGTACTCCAGGAATACGTAAACAAAACACTAAAAGCCGAACCTAGCTTGAAGTCTTTCCACCGATATAGTACTTCAAAAGGTGACAATATGACCCCAAAATGCGGCCTGTTCGTCAAGTACCCATTCGGCAATCCGGGCCGGGAAAGGTTGCGTGTTGCGAACACATTTCATCAACATTGTACAAAACATCCACGACAAGAGAAGGCCTGGAGAGACAGCCGCCCTCGTTTAAACGACTTTGCATGATCTACACAACATACGTGATTAGAGTGATACTAGATCTGTGCCGATTTCGTATCCCCCCATATTTGTCGGCATCATGTGAGAGGGAAAACAATGCATTATGTATGTGCTTGAAACTTTCCAATGCAATATACATATGGGGGTTTACTCGGCTTATCTCGTCTGCAACACCCGATGGGTCAGGATGAAGTCATTGAACGAGAGAAACGGAATATATGATATTTATACCCCGAATTAATCCGTCAACTTAAACCCCACTGGGGATATGTGTGTAAGATCATGTCCGACCTGTGCTTATAAGAATCACCGTGTCATACAATCATTTCAAACGATACATCAATCCATTCAAAAAAAGCAGGAAAATAATACTTTTCAATTCCGTGCAAAGCTTGCCTTGATCCTTCTTTGATTCGGCTTTCGTTTGTCGGCGTCCAAGAAAAGCTTAAGCGATAGAAAACATCTTATTCGCTCATCACTCGGTATACACTGAGCGATAGATTAGCTAGCATTGGACGAGCTGATTTCAACGTCGCAATGCATTAGCCCATATCTTTTTCACAGAAAACATCTCGGCTTTCACTCCGTATCTCATCCAGCTGCATTTAACTCGATTATGGACAAAGCGATATCTCAATAACATTTCATTTCACCCTACAGCTGCTGCCGATTCTATTTCCAAATTCATTACACCATTATACCTCGGATGATTTAGAATTTAAATAATAATGAGCTCAGAAAATCGGAACAGGAGTTTTGAAAATGCAAGAGCATATTCACAATTTGGATCGGTCTGCAAGTACCCCATGTATATATGATTTGAGCAATTTGGAGAATCTCGTATGTATTTTTGGTATTATTTCCTACTGAGTGGTTACATAAATTACGGTATTAAAACAACGTCACGTAAAAAAATTGTGACCAAGCTCTCTGTGCTAATGCGTCCTAATAAGTGCATATTAAATGCATATGGCGCCAAAGCCTGTGTTTGGATATTAGCTAATAACAGAAAGCACATAAGTAAAACGTTCCTCTGCTCTTTAAAATCCTTACTTAAAGGGCACTCTCTTAATTCCTTAGATTTATTTTTAAGTCTAAGGTGACTGGAATTAGTGACAAAACCTTTTTTGGATTTAAAACAATTCCTTTAGACTCAAATATAAATCTTTAAATGATTTTATAAACAGTTTTTAACTCATTTAAAGGTTTATTTTCAAATCAAAAGGACTTATTTTAAGTAAGCCTTTTCACGGATTTAAAATTTTTAAGTCCAAAAAAGTTTTGTCACTAATTCCAGTCTGGTTAGACTTAAAAATAAGTCTAAGGAATTAAGAGAGCATATATCTTTAGCAGAGTGCAATATGCTAATGGATTTCTTCCAAAGTTATTATAGTACATTAAGATTATATTGTTTTATTCTCCATCAAAACAGGACAACGTGAAGGGTTTTATGAAAATGAATACACATTAAGTATATGTATGATTGTATAGAACAGTTACAACAAACTCCCATTTTATGGAATGTTATGGCATTTAATGCAAATATAATATAATTTAAATATAAATTTACATTGTATATACATAAAACCATCACGGCTACACAGCATTGTTTTTTTTTTTTTTTTTTTTTCACCGTGTCATACAATCATTTCAAACGATACATCAATCCATTCAAAAAAAGCAGGAAAATAATACTTTTCAATTCCGTGCAAAGCTTGCCTTGATCCTTCTTTGATTCGGCTTTCGTTTGTCGGCGTCCAAGAAAAGCTTAAGCGATAGAAAACATCTTATTCGCTCATCACTCGGTATACACTGAGCGATAGATTAGCTAGCATTGGACGAGCTGATTTCAACGTCGCAATGCATTAGCCCATATCTTTTTCACAGAAAACATCTCGGCTTTCACTCCGTATCTCATCCAGCTGCATTTAACTCGATTATGGACAAAGCGATATCTCAATAACATTTCATTTCACCCTACAGCTGCTGCCGATTCTATTTCCAAATTCATTGCACCATTATACCTCGGATGATTTAGAATTTAAATAATAATGAGCTCAGAAAATTGGAACAGGAGTTTTGAAAATGCAAGAGCATATTCACAATTTGGATCGGTCTGCAAGTACCCTATGTATATATGATTTGAGCAATTTGGAGAATTATTATTTATTTATTTTGAGTGGTTACATAAATTACGGTATTAAAAACAACGTCACGTAAAAATTTTGTGACCAAGCTCTCTGTGCTAATGCTTCCTAATAAGTGCATATTAAATGCATATGGCGCCAAAGCCTGTGTTTGGATATTAGCTAATAACAGAAAGCACATACGTAAAACGTTCCTCTGCTCTTTAAAATCTTTACTTAAAGGGCATATTTCTTATGCAGAGTGCAAGGATTTCTTCCAAAGTTATTATAGTACATTAAGATTATATTGTTTTATTCTCCATCAAAACAGGACAACGTGAAGGGTTTTATGAAAATGAATACACATTAAGTATATGTATGATTGTATAGAACAGTTACAACAAACTCCCATTTTATGGAATGTTATGGCATTTAATGCAAATATAATATAATTTAAATATAAATTTACATTGTATATACATAAAACCATCACGGCTACACAGCATTGCACAATTTTGGTTTTGAACCAAACACATACACATGAAGCGAAATGATTGACACTTAAGCAATATCTATATAAAAAATGATCGAGTTGACGTTGTCCTACATATACAAAGCTCAAAATGAAAGTCCGTGGCATGGCATTGGAAACTCAATCTGGGTATTTTGTTGTAACTCCAAGGCTTTAATGCGTGAAAATGTTACGACGGATCGACATCTCTTTTGAAGATGTCTCCAAGTATAGGTCAATGGCCAAAACCGGACACTTGTGTGTGAAGACACCAAACTGACCGTAGGCGAAATAGCTCGTGAATTGTCGCCTGCCTGCAAGGAAGAGCTTCGCCTCCCTTATCAATTAAAGTAACAAAACAAAATATCGATCATCTTTCCTTGCGTCGAACCATCGCAAAATGGGTTAGATCTAACCCCGCTTCACCCCATCCGATTTCGCATGTTTCTCCCTTTGCTATCAGTTTATTGGTCCTGCCTCTTTGTAACACACCAGTGAGCGCATAACCGGCTCGGAAGTCTTCGTTACTAACGTGTGACGTCATTATCAACTGGAAATATGGCAGTTCGATATTACCCGATGAAAAATGGCCAGTAATATACAGCATGCCATCGGCCGTGTCAGAGACTTTTCCTGTGGTGGAAACTTTCTTCCCAGAGGCACTGATTTCTGTGATCTTGCACCGTTTTCTATTCCATCTAGAAAGCTTTATTTTCCAGGATATATTTGCGGCGACTGCAGCCCATCCGTCGTAAGGAAATAGCAACACTTTGACTGATCGTCCCAGTTTGCATAAGACTTTTAGACACGGGTGCCCTCTCTTTTCGTAGTAGAATAGACTAACCATGGTTTACAAACAATAGTCCAGAAAGCGGTTCAAGCAATCTCGAGTGTCCGTACAGGAGTGGTTGAAAGCAGAACTGCTCAGAAATTGACTATTAATGAAGATTTTAAACAGTACACAACAAGCAATTCCTCTTATGAAAGCGTCGAAGTAGTTAAAAATCGCTCAACAGTTTGTGAGATTACATTCCTAAATTACACGCCTCGTGTGCTCCAATGTTAAAAGTTAATCACATAGCAAATGAAGAAATTCAAAAGACGCGAAGTGTATGGTGTGCTCAAATCACGAAAGGTGCGTTCAACTCTAGTGACAGTAATGTTTATCACAGCAGCATTATAGCTTTGGCAGCATAACATTGGTGCTTCGCAGACAGCTGACAACCTAATTTCACCAGCACTGTCTAGCAGAATGTCATCTCGGAAGGTTATAAGCGGGTTGCAATGACAGAAATTGCCCGATAACTTGTTGTGTTCGGCTAATGTAAGGATCAACACAGGTGACTCACTGGTAACAGACACCCGGCACACCACGCGCTGTTTACGCTGATGAGAGTCATTGATAAACTACCTGGGTGAGACTACAAGACAGATAGAAAGATGGCAATCAATACATCGTCACCTCAATAAATCCAAAGCCTTAGATGGAATTAGATGCTGTTTTACAGTTGGATGCGATTTATTAGTTGCCGAGACCCCTATATTTGAAATAGGACCGTGGCAAGACAGAAAAAATAAAGTAGACGTGATGTGAGCGCCAATGTATGTCGTGTTTACCATTCGCATGTGGAGAGATATAGAATCGTCTGCCGTGGTTCGTGTGAGTGAGTAGCAAATGCGTTTGTGAATGATTAGCGATAGGTAGCAAGCTAATTTAAACTCCGCTGACTATCTGCGCATGGTGATAGGTTCCGCGCACCATAGGCGATTCCATTCCTGTTCGTTCTCGTCATTCTGTGTGAAAACCTCATTGGAGAGGTATTGACTCTGAAAATCAAACTTATCGGTGTGAAGTCGGTGGAGTTAAAATCAAGTGTTATATACGACGATGCAGTCCCTCCACCGCCATATAAACGGTAGGCAGCCCACGGCTGATGTATGCGCTGTGGGATGAAGGTTTCATCTGAAGTAAATAATGAAAAAAGCTTGAGACAGCTTTGAGGGAAATCCAAGCTGGAATAAAGAGGTGCCGGCGCACGTCCCTCCAACCTCGCTCTATATACCAGTTAGCTAGGTTCTGAGAAATAACGCCTGGGGACACAGGACGCACAATCGCGTGTGGTAGTTGTGATGCATTTGTGGATTATAGAGCACGTTCTTAATACAGAGTTTTGCATCAAAATTGGATATTTCCCGCCCATGAAATTTAATGCAAGGTTGATTGAGAATGAAACTGCTGAGTTTGCAATAAAGCAATTTGTAATTACCGGGATAGTTCACTTAATGCGGAAAGGTAGTCCATTTTGAGACAACCGACGAGGAAGTATTTTATCGACTTTGTTAAATGATTTCTCTAGAGTGACAAAGCGATCTACAAGTTGTATGATGTCCCTATAGACCAGAGGAAGGACGCCCGTACATATTATGATCTGTTCAATGTTGCACTGCAATTCCGACGTGCCTTTAGGGCCGCTAAATTGACTCATTAAAATGATCGAGTGCATTGTAAGGCAGACGTTGATTACCATAATCTATACGATAATGTATGGATGGAGTTGGACTGGCGTTAGGAAAGTACAATTCCACACTTGGTTACCGTGCAATGTAACAACATCATGATTTGAATTGCAAATTTCTGATCTTCCTGTAACATAAAATTGAGAGGTAAAAAACAAATAAGCTATACAATCTGTGCCCAAGCGCCCTTTTAGGGGCACGCGAAGGGATGTCGCTGGAGTGTCTCTCGGTGCAGATGCGCTATATGATATTTCCGGTCATTTCTTCCATTAAACGGGGTCAATTCGTGTAGTTTAAAATGAAAATTTACAGATTTTTGTTAAATATTTTTAACGGTCAAAAGAGTGGGAAGGGGTGGAGCCCGCTCACCCCCCCCCCCCACACACACACACACCACTCCACCACCAAGCCTATTCCATCGGATGGCTGGGTGTCGTGTGATAGATTTTCTTGACATGTTAACATTTATGTGCCCAAAATAAGTTGCTGCCCAAGTGGGGGTAACGAGGTCCCCAACTATTGGAGTTTGATCAGGATACTAACACAAGTAATGGGGGTCACGTAAAAACCACATAATCGATAATTAAAATGAAAAACTTAACTTTGACCTTTGACCTTGGGCCAAATGATATTATTGTCACTCTCCGAAAAAAGTAGTTCACACATTTTCATCTTCAGCAACTCTGATATACGATTTTGAACCAAAATAATTTATTATATCTACTCCAGACTAACTAATTCAAATAATTGTAACACACTAAAGCCAAATTTAGCTTGTATTGTTCTCTGAAAGTTCGAACTCACCTTGGGCTTTCACATAGACTTGTACAGTCAAAACCACGGTCATGACAAAATTAGAACTGATGCTATCAGCATGTAAAGGGTTATTTAAGTGTTATTAATGAATTACCTCCCAAGGTAAATATCTAAGCAAATAAATTCCAAGATTTAATTACTTTACTTATTTTAATTACTAATTTTTAATTAGCAAAATATCTCGATTTTTTCACTCTCGTTGGTGCCCAGGGGGTTCTTAGGTACCCAACTTAATTATGCTAATGAAGCTGTGGGCGGATGTATTTTTTTTTTTTTTTTGGTATCAGGAGAATGAATCCGTATTCATAAATTGGACAGGTATGGAAAATAATCCTTGAAAATGTCAATGCAACAGAGAAATCGTAACAAAAAAATAAAAAATTGTATGGGTGATATAGTATTTTCCCCCCTCCCCCTTCCCTTTGGGTACTCAAGGTTTACGGGATGCTGCTCAAGTGTATGAAGCACTGGATGAAATTGGTATTGTTAGGGAGGGATTGGCGCAGTGTGGTTGTGGTGTGACGTTGTTTGTGCAACCTTTCTTATATTTACATTAAAGGGTATGTTGTAATAATGGTGTGGTATACCAGATTAAAGAGATATGTTGGCTTTTGGTATTGTACGGTAAGTCAAGATGTGGCATATTTAAGGGGCAATGTTGAGATAATGATGTGTTTTTGATATTGTAAATTAAAAGTATGTTTGGTTTTTGGTATGGAATGGTTTATCAAATGTGTTGTGTTGGTTTTTATTGTGTATAATGGTATGTTAAAAGAGTATGTCGGGACTATGTTATTGTCTACTGGAATTAAAGGGTATGTTAGTATTCTGTTATGGAATAGTACATTGAAGGTGTATATTGGAATTTTGATATTGGAATGTGAGACTAAAGCTGGATGACCCAATGGACACCCTCATCTCCCACTTTATCCCATCATCAAAATCTAAATGTTGGTATTGGAAGAAAGGCAATATTTTTCTCATTAGCCGATGAAAAAATGTTACGAACAAAAAGCCCCCAATAACCCCCTGTATTATGAATTTTCCTCCTTTCTGGATTGCGCCCACACTTTCACAAGTGGCACCCCCTAAATTTGTTCATTACTCTTGTAATATGAGTATCAAATCCAATGAGAAAATTATGCTCTGCTCTCCACGGTCACGGAATTGCTGACCCAACCGCAAGTGTGATCAACCACACTACCTCACTTTGCACCACATGTTGGTTTTAACTCAAGTAGTCAGGGCCGTTGTAAAAGGAGATATAGTCCGCCGGCAGCCATAGTCCGGGCTCCATAGACAACAACGGAATAAAGAGTGAATCGAGTGTCCTCTCCTTTACCGTTGTATGTGGACTATGAGTCCGGCGGACTATAAAAACTTCTACACCGTCCCACCACCACATCATGTACTAAATCGCTGTTTTATTTCATAAACTCTGCAAGACCAATTCTCACGAACTGTTTTGTCTCATTATATGGATTCATTGAAAAATAAGGGAAGACAAACAAGTTGACACAAATTTCAACAAAATCGGAGCACTGAGTAAGACAATGTAATTGTCTTTATAAGGTATGCCTTTAACTTTTAGGAACAAAAAGTCATGTCAAGTACTATTGCAGTGTAGTAGTGTTTGAATTCTTTTCAACCTTATAGACAGGTACATCCCAGGTCATAACTAATCTTCTTTCCTACCACATATTCACTAGTATTTTTATGTTGTATATACTACTATTCTTCAAAATAAGCTTTTGGGCCACCCTGATTTTTGAAACAACATGGCAGCCAAAATACAAATGCTTTCTAATAATGTCTAAAACCAAATTTTTTCCGTTGAGAAATTCACACAAAAACTCTTATTTCTCATTTTATTTTACAAACACATTGCTCTTTGCATTTGACAAAGGGAAATTTCAATTATTGAAAGAATTTAAAATGGCCACCACAAACGCTCAATACATTGATGGATTGCCTTAAGTTTATTCTTAGGGATATTATCGTAATATAACTGATGCATTGTTAACTTATTGTTGAGCTACAACAAGAAAGCATATAGGGCTATCATTGTTTCTCAAAATGGCGGCTAAAAATCAAAATGGCGGATAATTAGGTTAATTACAGTAATGTATTACTTTAATTGTATTGTTGGGAATTATTTCGTTCTCTAAATGTTGTTATTACAATTATTTATTACTAAATTATATATAGCTACCGATTATCTTAAAAAAATGGAAAATTCAAGATTGCTAACAAATTCATGTAAAATACACGATTTTAGTCGATTTTTAGTCAAACATTGCATTTTGACCGCCATTTGTATTTCTTATTGGCAGCCATTTTGGTCTAAATGATAGCCCATAGTTTTTCTGGTAGTTGTTCAACAATTATTTAATAATGCATTATTAAAATTACGCTTATATTTTAAAGATTAAACTTATGGTTAGCTTATTGTATTTAGCGTTTGTGACGGCCTTTTTTAAGTATTTGGGTTACGTGGTCAACATATTGAAAGTTTAATTGTGTAGCTGCAAAGATCTACGATTTCGTACATTAAAGTGGATAAATATTGATTTTATGAGTGCATTTTATAATTGTTAACTAATTTTTGGTCCAAATTGGTATTTTGGCCGCCATTTTGTTTTTAAGTAAAATTTCACTGTGGTCCAAAAGCTTATTTGAAACAATATTGTTATGCAACCTTAAAAACACTAGTAAATATGATTCAGGAAACATGTTAATTATGTTTGGAATAACATCCCTCGCCTTAACTACTAAACCTAATTTCCTCCCACATGCTCAAGAGTAGTGTACCCAGGTCATATCTAAACTAGCTCTTGCCACTTTTCAGGAGTGTTTTTATGCTGTATAAGTATATGATTTAAGCCTTTGGGCCACCCTGATTTCTTAATTTTAAAGAAAATGGCGGCCAAAATACCAATTTTGACCCAAAATGAGCTAACAATGTTTATACCCGTCAAAACTCAAAAATTGGCTCTTAAGATACAAAGGCATAGGTCTTTGCATCTACAAAGCAAAATGTCTATTTGTATGAGGTCGTAACCCAAAGAAGTCAAAATGGCTGCCACAATTGTTATATACAAGTAAGCATAACAATAACGTTATTCTTTAGAATATGATCGTAATCTTAATGATGGATGATTAAATTATTGTTGTGCTGCTACCAGAACACCAATGGGCTATTCATATGCTCAAAATGACTGACATAAGAGATACAAATGGCGGTCAAAATGCAATTTTTGTTAAAATAATCGACTAAAATCGTGTATTTTACATGAATTTGTTAGCCATCTTGAATTTTCCAGCTGTTTTTAAGATAATCGGTAGCTATATTTAATTTAGTAATAAATAATTGTAATAGCACCATTTAGAGAACGAAATAATTCCCAACAATACAGTTAAAGTAATATATTACTGTAATTAGCCTGAATATCAGCCATTTCGATTTTAGCCGCCATTTTGAGAAACAATGATAGCCCTATATGCTTTCTTGTAGTAGCTCGGCAATAAGTTAACGATGCATCAGTTATATTACGATAATATCCTTAAGAATAAACTTAAGACAATCCATCAATGTATTGAGCATTTGTGGTGGCCATTTTGAATTCTTTCAATAATTTTAAGTTTCACTTTGTCAAAAGCAAAGAGCAATGTGTTGGTAAATTAAAATAGGAAATTAAGAGTTTTGTGTGAAGTTCTCAACGGAAAAAAATCGGTGTACCCTTTTTTAGTAAGAATTGGTATTTTGGCCGCCATTGTGGTAGGAAAGTAGATTAGTTATGACCTGGATGTACCTGCCTATTAGCACGGATCGTCATTTGCATGTAAAGCCTTACTATATATTGGAATAAATAAAGTTTTAAAAAACGGATGTTACATAACAATACATTCACATCTTGCATTGTCAATGGTTTTGTATGAGAGGAAGTATAGTGTTCTTCCCACAATGCATTTCTTCCAATACAATTTTTGCACTGGTTTGTCACATGAATTTACAGTGACAAAAAGTACTTCAGTTGCAAGATTGGGATGAGTTATGTTCATTTAAGTACTTTTGTCACTAATAAATTCATGTGACAACCAGTGCAAAAATTGTATTGCAATACATGCAAAAATATCGTTTCAACTCATTAAGCGCTTCTTAATTAAACGATAGAGGTAACACAAGCAATGATATCACTTTGGACCGTAGACTGGTACAATGTCTGTGTCACGTCACGGAAGGACATTCTATAAATATTCCATATCATTATTTCATGCCGTACCAAAACTATAAACGCAATTTAGGATTGCACGGGCTTTGTAAGTCACATAAAATGCGGAGAGAGAGAACATGGAGAAGGCGACCAGAGAGAAAAAAGATTATTGGAAATGCTAAAAAATTACCTGAAATAAATGATGTATTAATTACCTATTTCTTTTAATAGTAGATAGCACTTGTTATTAATATGAAATTAAACGCTATGAAGTGTATCTTAATTTTTTGTTTATCTGAGATTCCCCAATAAGCTATAGAGTATGCAAATATTAACAGCGTTAGTTAAACCTTGTTAATATTGATTTTCGAAGTCTTAAACACTTTATTTACTTTAAAACGCTTTCCAACAGAACATTATTTTTAAGTATCTTAAAACAAGGAGGTCGTCTAGATTAAGATGTTATCAAATTTATCCATAAAGTGATTAGCTCTGTCTATTTTTTCTACAGTTTCAGGGATATGCGCAAAGGTTAAACGTATAATATGATGGCACTTCCGTTGTTCAATTCGTATTCAATACTCGTGATTGATACACGTTGTCAGCTGGATCTAAAATGCCCCGATAGTCAACAGATGAAACACCTGCCTTCGTAGAAATTACGTTGCAAAATAATGAAAGAAAGGTATAAAATAAAGCATCCTCTGTCCTGGCATTTCCTTACATATGCAACTTATATAAAACGACGACCGAATGATTCCGTGCGAAACAGATACAACCAGGCGCCATCGTGACGGCTAATATAGCCTTAACCTTGAAAATTTGCCCGTGAAACAATCGAGCGTTTCTATACCTTAATTTATGAATATTTTCCTATAATAATCAGTACTCTCCATACTCGTAATGCACATGTTAAATATTGATATATAAATAAGAAAAGAGTTATACTTCTCTTAAAAGTAGGCTTACATAACTGATCCATGCACATAATGTCAGGTCCTATTACGATAACCATCTGAAAATGGTAAATTACCAAATGAATGCCCTCGGCTAGAAACGTTTAGAAGATCGGACTAATTGATGACTTTCGTGAGCCAAGTCAAGGCGCGTGTTTTCATTATTCAATCAGCCTTAACTTGACTGTGTATTACAAGATCTAATCACACCTCACTGCGGAACACTGTCCAACAAATTTTCTGACCGGACTTCAATTACAAAATGATCAATTTTGACATTACGAGGACGCTTAAAGTTGTGAGAAATACGTGTTTTTAATTTATGACCACATTCACGTATACGCACTGTGCCAATAAACGAAGAAGCTTTTTCTTTCATACCTTTTGGCCTTTGCGTGAAATGTTTAACGGTGCTCAATTTATTAGCCTTTTAACTTTTACTTTAGCAAATGCAGCCTGTATTGCAAATAAATAGCCATATTTGCCGTTTGTGCTGAAAGTTATTTCCCTCATTTCCCTGAAAACATACCGTTAACTTTGTAATATTTCACATCACGTCGCATGAACTCATTTGAGAGATCCATAAAACCAACTGAATCCAAATGTGAAAGAATATAATTGTGCTGATTATGCAGTCATGTGAAATAGGTTAATAGGCTTGAATCAGAAGTAAAATCGGCATAAAAGTATGTTGCATTAAAGCCTGCCTGTTAGACAGGGTTTGCTCTGGGATCCCACAGGTGGTACGATCCTACAGACCAATCACACCCTTAGGCTTAAGCAAGAAATTGCATTATCTGAAAGCTATAATAAAAGAATCAACTTATCGCAGGCTGTTGGATAAGTCGTGCAAAGAAGGTGATATTGCCTGAAGTAAATGGGGTAACGGAGTCAGAATTATGGAAATTTGCAAGCTGTTTGCCCTGCTGTTGAGAATATTGGAGAGAAAATATAAGTGGCTCTCAACTTTTAGATATGTAATATCCCGTGTGAAATATTGTAAATAATAAGGCTGTAGATATTAAACTTTATAGATTTGTCGGTTGAGAAATTCACCTTCGCGCAAAGCTGTTGATGCAGAGAATTGTGATATTGTACTTAAACGATGAATTTTAATATTTGAAGATAAACTATTCAAACTTGTATTTTTTATAAATTAAAGTGGCTCTCAGGTTTACAGAAATGCAATAGTGTGTTTGAAGTGGTGCTAACGATTTTAAACTTTGATGCGTTTATTGGTTGCGAAATATACCTCCGTGCGATAAAGTTTCGCGTGGAAAAATGTTATAACTGAACATGAATAGTCAAACATGTTCTGTCTTGCAGTTTCGAAAATTGAAGTGCTTCGCGACTTTTGGAAATATTTGAACATCGTGAAGCTTGATATATTAAACTTAGTGTTTATCAGTTGACATCTGTTATAGTAAAACCCGCAGAAAGTAGGTGGACTATTTCGGTGCTTTTTAATAAACGCGTGAAAGAAACCTCGGTAAAAAGAACTCGCCTTGGGGCATTTGCGTGTGACACACAGAATACGCACTGTTTCTGTTGACTTATCGTGGGCTTGCGCAAAACCCGCAAATGCATATTAAATTCGCCTTTCTGGGACTACCGACTTTCTAGCACAGATCATACTATAACCCAATAAGCGAGGCTCCCATTGTATTGATTTCCCTTGAAGGCAGAGATCCATGGCCCAATCACACAAGGGTATTATAAGATTGATTCATTGGTTTCTCGTGGGAGGGGGTAATCAAATATGAAGTGACGTACAATGCCTACTGGAACTTTTACAGGGGTCTATCGACGCCAAAAACACCGTGAAAATAAGGTTCTATCGGGTACCAAAAAAGGTGAAAATAATGCGTCTACTGGGGACGAAATATTATTTTTACTCTTCTATATACGTTCAACATTAGAGGATCTTCCAGCACCAATGTCTGAAAAGTTAGATATTCGCGAATGCGTAGCTTTCAAGTCGTTGGGCGAAATCTGTGAAGAAAGATATTGTAAATAACAGGTCTTTTGCTGGAACATTTGTCTAAACACAGAGGTTTACCCAATAGGAACAGAGGAGAAATTATGGGTAAGACCAGTTTCAACCAAAAGAATTAGAAATTAGAAAGTTGATAACTTGTAATCATTGCGGATGTCAATATTTAAGTGTACCACGCCCGACTGGCCCGATTAATTTCTGGCTTCGATGTACCCAAACGCATTATGATAAGTTTTTCAGCTCAAATGTTTACGAAAGAGTAAATGAACTATGTCATGAGCGACGAGCATATTGCAGCTGTTAGATGAAGTTTCCAGAAGATTTTAACTATTGTAAGAAAGAATGTAGGCTATTCCATCTTGCACCTGATCGTAACTCGGTCACATGCAAACACAACATTTTTGCTAACCGGAAAATAACATGCGTAAGCACACACTGCTATCAGATGGTGTAACTTGTGCGCAACAGTGCCAACAATTTATCCATACAAAATACAAATCATTCTCCAAATAACGTAATGCATGAAGGAAAATCATCACTGCAAATTCAATTTAAGTTCCGATTTATTTCACTGTTATTGAAAACCAGAGTAAACCCAAGAATAAACAGTAAGCTCGGCTGTAAGTCAATGCTAGTGGTGAATAATTATATGATAATAAAAATGGGTCATGGAATAAATCTGACGCCTGAGCATGGGTATATGTTAGGCATGAGTTGATATACTAGAGCCCGTTGATTTGGCATTTCTGTTCACTCTCTTGCATTAAGTTTGAAGCCTTGGGGTAGGTGCAAAAATACAGGCATGAATACCCGCTTGGTGGTTACCATATAGCCTGCTAATTGGGACGTAGCGGGGTTCGGTTTCCCTTGCCTATATTATGCTTTATCCGCTGCATAAAAATCAGTAATTAAAGCACTGTAATTGTTCGTGTATGGCAATAAAAATGATTCAAGTAATATTTTGGCGTACGGGTATATTGATCACCCAAGGGGGTGGATATTTACAATGCAGAATTTTGAGATGCAAGCTCAAAGAGTTGTTGAACTCAAGCTGTTTTATTTATTTTTTCATAACAAGCTACATCTGTTACTTCTGCTACATCTGTAAAATTCTTACTGTTACATCTGTTACTGTAAAATTCTTACTATTGGTGTTTATTTAAATTCAAAGAGAACAACATTACTATTGTTAGCGAACACGTTCCTAACACTGTTCTGCAACGTCAATTTTGCTTACTGATATTCACTGAACTTTATTTATTATCTATCCAGATGACTATTCTATCTATATTATATACATATTACATATACATATACATGAGGTGTTTCAAGGTGCAAAACTGTATCCCTATCATTGTCTATTTTTTTTTTCAAATTTTAACTTACTGTCCAAAACATGCAAAATCAAAAGGTGTTGTTTAGAGTCATGTTTAACATTCACAACAATTAAGTTTAAGTCCTTTTTAATTTGCACACCATTCAACTACTTCATTTTTTTTTTTTCCGTTTTTTCCGTCAATCTGCCATAGTTATTGAGAGAAAATGACCTGCTGTGCATTTCCAAACAATTATTGCGTAAAGATCAGATGGTATCAGACGGATCTCCATTGCGAGAAAACGCGCTTATGCGTGCGCGACGAGAAGACGCATATTGATGATATGATATAGTTTTTCCTAATCTCCGCAAAAAAATCATATTTTCTGATCAACTGCTTTGTGTGAACACAACTGGTGCGGAACAACTTACATGATCATAATGAATATTTTTAGAAGGTGATTTATTTCACTCTTGTCTTTCATGTTTTTCCATTCCGCTTCTTCGCTTATTCCTTTATTTGAAGCAAATGGAACATTATGGATTTTTCCTTATTTAATAATACGGTCGATGGCAAGTCAACACATTTTATTTCCGAGTGGCAAATGCTTTTAACGATCTTCTTATCTATAAAATAAACAAAATACCAATCCCAAGTCATTGGAATTGCTATCGGAAACTTTGAACAATATTAAGAATCGTTTCCTATTGCCTCAAATGTAGAGGCTATATCAACATTTTAGTCATGTCTAGAACCTTTGCCTTTGCAACCTTACAATATAAATCTGTACAAAAATAAAATTTTCTTCAACGGTTCTGTTCTGAAATACATTTTGCATTTCAAAATCTCAAAAAATAAACTGCTATGCTAATGATTTGTAAAAAACCGTCTCAAATCACGGTGGAAATTTTGCACATGCAGGGTAAATGTAAACTGATATAAGTCACCACTCGAGCAACATAATACTAAATAAGGAGCGCTAAACATATTGCATTTAGACACTTCAGAATACATATTAATCAAAATCCTAATAGTAGGAAAAAATGTTGAAGTACCAAGTGCACACTCTGATTGGTCCAGGTCGGAGGTTTTAAAGCGATACGAGTCTGCGCGCTCTCTTCAGCAACTTCTTCCCATGATATTATCATCTCCCTCTACCACACAATATATTTAACGCTGATGTCAAATAAAAGTGTTTGTCCTGTTTGCCAACGGGCGTTGCTTTTTCAGTGATAGTCGAGGTTCTACTTAACCTAATCCCCTCCAGATATTGCACAAGGGGAGGATCCTTTGGAGAGATGACACGACAGCGAGTCGTCGTCGTAGCTCGTCTTCACCATTTCAGCCCGGGGGTGATCTTTACCGTGTTTCGCAATAATCAGAACTCACAATTCTCAACTGATGTAGGTACATACCGTAATGCATACGGCAGCGCTTATTTTTCGCATAACATTTACCTGGAAGGGGTAACTTTCAGTCGATGCCCTGTCGTGGCCTTAAGGTATCCTCTCTATCTATTGGAAAGGTGATTTGGCTCTAAGGAGTTTATAACATCGTTAGGTTGACAGTATTAGTTGTTTACTTTTTATCAGGGGGTATGCACACTAGCAAGTTTGGGTGGCATTAATAGAAGCATAAGTCTGATTTCAAAAGCACGCGTTAAGTATCCTGACTTTCTCGAGTGTAGTGATACGTATTAGCATATTCATTTGAGTTGATAGGGTTTTTTCAATCCTAAATCAAAACAAGATTTCAAGCGATATTGAGTTTTTCATTCATGTACTGTCGGTGCCATAGTCTCTACTTATCCCCGTATTGAAGTGCTATCCACCAGGTCCTTTGAGAGGCAAAATGAACAGTGAATTTGCCCGCCAGTCACCATAATTACAGGCCAACTCGGGAATATGCGAGCATTATGCATACATAATATCGCCCTGCCGCTGCCTGATTTTCTGTTGTGATAACCATTTGGGAACTTTTCAAACAAACAAGTCGAATGACATGTGTGTGTGTGTGCTTCTTTTCATTTCAAATAAAATTAACTTCGATTTTCTTGATAGGGTAGAGAATTGTCACATAAGATAGAAATAAGGCTAATTTTTGGCGGGGTTTGGTGGATATTTATGTTTGCTTGCGTCTGTTTATTTAGCGCTATTCCAAATATGTTACCCACTCCACCATGTCCCCGATGTAAAGGTTATTTTCCGTATAGAAGGGCTAACTGACAATAAAAATATTGTATAAGGTTTCTATTTTAGACGGCCATTTTTATGTAGCATGTTTACTTACATATTTACAATTTTCTTCCAATTCAATTCAAATTTTCACTGGCAGATTTACAAGAAATTTGAACCAAATAAAAATTTCGAATAAAATGTGGGACAGATCTTAGTAACGGTTCCGGGAACTGATCATTCAATTAAAACTGTCAATGTTTCTAACATGTGAAGTGTTAATTATTTGGTCTAATAAACAACCGTTCACCTGTAAAGATGACATGGCGCAGCGCCGCAATGCAACATTCGGGATTAATGCCTTAGGATGTATATATGTTCGATAGTTTATTATGGAAAAGTGTAAATGTGAATTTATCCGTTCATCTTGTATACACTCTAAAACAAGTACGAATAAAAGCGTTATTTCACAATACGGTGAATATTTTTGAGTGCGATGACCGATGAGGCGTGTACATCTGGTGTTAAGTTCCGTGCAAAAAATCTGCGAAAGTGGTTTTCTATTCTTCTTTTAAATACCAAACAGGAGCGAAAACGTCACTTAAGTGTTAATGCTTGCATTATTACAAATAGCACCCATGTTAATTTATTAACTTACACACAGTATCGGTAAACAGAAGCTTGTGTTATTTGTCAACAATTTAATATTTCAAGTATCAATGCTTGACATGTTTAAAAGGTGTTGCACAAACGTGTAAATAATATGTGAAATAACACTAATTAACAGTAAGTCTGATAGAAGCATCATAACGATACAAAAGTGACTTCATTGGAGCTCTTTCTATAACATGGTTATATTATACTGCAAGAATGGGGTGTTAAAGGGACATTTCGTGACCACGGCCTTATTCCCACGACTTACCTTAAAAAAGGTTCAGTTTTTTATATCATCTGAACCATTGGCTTAAGTACAGTATGTGTGCCTAATCTGGAATCCGAAGTGAAAATTCGATCATCTCTACAAGAAATTCTAAATTTTGAATTTTCTGTACATGTGGTACAAGCATTTGCTTATAACACTAAAACACGATATCATAATTTACTAAAAATTTGGGCCCGCTTTTCTCAAGGATGTCTAGTGAACCATGAATAAAATAGAAGGTGCTACGATCACGAAATGCACCTTTAAAATAACACTCCAACGCTTCTACACTGCACCAAAAATTGTCGCTAGTGTTATATTCTTGTAGTTTTTTCAACACTTTTTCGTGTTTTTCACACTCTATAGGTATTATTTTAAATATCTACAAGTGCCTTTCCCCGTCCAAAATGTGTAAAGACAACACCTAAGGGGTTAAGATAACACCAGGTCAGCATGGTTCCTCTGAGAATATGAAACGATTTCGGTGTCACTTTTTAGTACCGTAGGTTTGGTAGTGTATAAAATAGTTGTCCTAGATTGGAGAGGTTTAGCCAGAATCTAGGCAAATGTTTTAAACCTCAACCATCATTATTCACGTATTAAAATAACACCAAAGAGTGTTAAAGTGGCACAGACACATTTTCAACAAAATATGAATTCCTTCAATTTGCTCTCAAATGATAGTAGGACCTTGGAAGAATACAGATATATTTTTTCACACCAAAATATATCATAAAACATAGAAGCCTTGTTTTGTCAAATTTGTGGAAGTGATTTCAGAAGGGGTCCATTTCATTTTGTCTTTATATTTTTTCTATGCCATTGTGTTCTTTAAGCTTAAACTAATGCAACTGCACTACCTTTCTATTTATTTAAAGGTCCATAGTCCGATCGCTAATAGCCTCGTCCCCACGGACCCCAGACTTCCCAGACCCCGGAAGTGGTCAAAATTTTGGTATCAGAAGAAAGCTACTATTTTTCTCATTTACTCTATGAAATCGTATTGCTAAAAAAGTTTTTGTTGAGCGAAAATATGCTCCATTTTGGTCGACCAATATTAATTTACACAGTACTCTATGTGAATTACAAATATCATATTTTAATTCTCACTTCAAACGGGTTGAAATATCGGCGAAAAAATTTACATATAGGGTTTGAGGTGAAGGCCATTGTATCAAGATGAAAAATTTATAGACTTAAATCGAGTCATCCCCTCTTTAAACACTAAAATCGACATCAAAGTCTGATTAGATCATTAGTGTTACAACGATCAGATACCAATTCGAGAAAATACACTTAGATCAACACATACATGCAGACCCACACCCTAACACCCATCGGAACACACCCACCCACTACAGCACCCCCCACATACCCCACACACACACACACCCCCCTCCCCCCACACACCCACCTACCCACACACACCCACCACACACAACGTATAACACGAACAACGAACGTACGCAACTTCCCCTATGGCATACTACTGTAGATAGGCTGAGCACTCTACTATCTGTCAACAGTTTCATAACACACTCAACACTTCAATTATTCTAACTTATAATTGCGAATCTGTCGCAGTAAATGTTACCAAAATTTGAACAAATGCTACAAGAATCTTTTTCAACCATCACATCGCTGGCTGGTAATGCACCGTGCCTTCTCAGAAAGCACGTTCTTAAGCTCAAATAAGCTGCCTTTATGCGCTATATTTACATTTTCCCGTCTTTAGCACCGTGATACAGCTCCAAACGCGCTATATTCAGCAATAATTTCTACTCTACGAACAGACTGCATCCTTAAAGACACTATCGGTGAAATTTGCCTAATTCAGCAAATCGAAAAAATCGTCAAATCAGATTTTTGCATGTATGTAACAAGTACAGGTAGCCTACATACCCTGCAAATGATAAGACCAAAGCAACCTAATAAGTGACATAATCGGAGATTTTTTGAGCATTACTGTCCGCACGGACACTTAATACAACACGTAATGAGGAGAATCGTATCCGGAACACTTGGCCGTTTTCTTCCTTTCCTTTCAATTCTAACAGCTGGAAAGGGAACTTATTAGATTTCTACAGACTTATCAGTCATTTGAGCTATTCCTGCAAATTTCAAAATATTTTTACAATCACTTATATTCTTTAGGGTCCTGCCACATTTAAGCAATATATTTCTAGTCTAATTAAAGTGGAGTCAGAAGTCAAGATCCTAATTAACTTTGAACTTTTATAAAAAGTGTCCACCGAAGGAGCCAGGCGGGCGTATAATTTAGTATTCGCCATGGTTCACAGATGTGCCTGCAAGACATAAAATGTCTTCCATCTGCCAATTAGCGTCAAAAAGTTGTTTTATTAAGGTGAGGGTTTATAGACCACATTAAATGTGTCATAACTGTCTTAAGTTGCATTATTACTTTTAATTGTTCTTGGTGTGCTACGCAATTTCCACTTGGAAGTAAAATAACATTGGCGAAAGCCTGAAGTCATCAAAATCCCAGGGATGTCGCACAAGATAACAGTATAAAAGGGTTGAGAATAAAATATAATATATAATATATAATATAAAAATATCAATATAAATATCACCGTCTGAAGATCGTACCAGTGATCGTAAGATGAGGGTATGGGTATACCGTGAAAATCAGAGTAACGGTTGCCTTTCCAGAGGTATCTATACTTTGTAATTTATTTTGAACGCTCCTGTAATGGGATGGAGCACTCTTAATTCCAAAGATAGTCACCTGTAAATAATACTGTTTACTATATGATGTTCTATTATATATATTATAATATATAATATATAGATATGATATATAGATATATGAAATATTGGTTATATAGAGAGACGAGAGAGATATATATATAATATCGTGTGTGTGTGTGTGTGTGTGTGGTGTGTGATGTTTCATTTTGACTGTCATTTTTACTTTTCATTTTCATAATTTTGTTTGGTTTTGATTTGTGTTTAGTTTATTGGGTTGTTTTTTTGTCCCGGATTGTCTGTTTGCTTGTCTTTCTTTATATGTTTATCTTTACTTTTGTTTTTTGTTTTCTTTTGTTCACTTTACACAGTGATTAGAAATTACACACCTTGTAAACACTATTTGCACCATAATGTTTGCAACATTTTGAAATATATCGAAACACTTTTATTCTTATTCTTAGCCAGTTTTCATTTCACATACCTTATATCAAACATGTTTAAATAAACATGTTTTAGCATTTTTGAGGAAGGTCTTTAGGTATTAATGCGAAATGTTTAGAGTTTGACTGTATTTAATATTTGCACTTTCCTGAACTTCTAAACATTCATTATACAGTGTAGTTTTAAATCACTGTGTGTAAGCTATAATATTTGATCATTCCTCATGTATACGTTTACCACATTTTGAAGCGTTTAAACTTCCACGTATCGACGTTTGCTTAATCAGTCGACGGATTTTTAATTTCACACTCAAATTAAACCATCATAGGAACTAAGGGGAATCAGGCAAATTCATATGACACTTTTCAACTGATTGACATCCTCGGAATACAGATTCACATTTAATGTTGTTTAGATATATAAACCTACTGCCTTATTATTTCAAGTGTCCACCATTGTATATCAATAAGTCAATTTTTTCCTACATGGCGTGAGGATCATCGACCTTTCACAATCGAGGCTGAAATAAATGCCCGATTGATGTTCTGTGTTTTTGTACTTTTTCGCGCCGAGTCCCGATATCCTTTATAGCATATTTGAACCGAACCCATTAAAGCCATCATCTCGCCCCATACCAATAAAGAATTAAAACCGGGAGATCACTGCTAACCGACTTCGTCTAAGCGTTGTATTCACAGCGGTCCGCCCCGAGCGTTTACCTTCCCAATATCCAGCGCGTTAAATAGCAATACCCTTTTCCATCCGGCTCATGTGGAAACTTAATGACTTCTTGTGCGTTAAATGTAAAAAATTGCTCGATGAAAGGACTCACATGGTCCCTCCCTGTTAATAAAAAAATGACTTTTCAACCATGCGTGTTTGGTGTTACATGGGTGTGAAGCAGAAGTTAATGGCATATCATTATTAAAATATTGACCGAGATCGTACGGTTGTTGTATAACGAGCGCTTTTTGTTGAGTTATACCTCAAGTTGTTTTTCGTTAACTTATGGAGCTATTCCCAAGCTCATTAGATTCAAAACGGCGATCGTTGGGTCCAGCTACCTATGTACATTAACGATCACTGGTGCCCGGCATATTAGAGGTTCTTTCGCATATTTGCAGATGCAAAGAGCGCCAGTTTGTATTAAACACTTTTGTAATGGGCCTCACTGTTATTTCGAGATCTGACGTCTGAATGTCATATGCTTTCAAATATATGACTAAAACAGTTCTTTTAATGTAAAAAATTGAAAGTCACTCTTTTAGATCACAGATTGAGAGTCCATTTCAGAGTCCACTCTAAAAGAGAGGAGTTTTACCACTCCAAAAGGTGTCAAATTCCACCCCATAGTACGTTTACCTTGGGCTCTTTTGGAGTGAATGCTGTAATCACTTCAAAAGAGTGAGATAAATCTCTCCTTTGTGTGATCACTCAATTCATTCTTACATTAAAAGAGTATGCAATTGAATTGGGGGCAGGTAATAAGTACAACTGTTATTTTGTTAAACCTTTTTCGGAAGGTTTGCTGATAACGTATTCAATTAATTCAGCAAAATAAAGCAACAATGATATAGTAAATATAATAAAGGAGGTGTGTAATGTTTCTTTAAGACCACAAATACGTAAATTCGTATCTCTGTAGGACCAAATATGTGTAAAATTGTGTAAGTGTGAAGCTTGGGGGTACCTTATGCGTTCTGTACATAGGTTATGGGCTCGAGATGTCCCCACAAGGAACCAATTAATGCATTTAGGTATACGTTGTTGGAACTTTCTTTTAGTATAGGTCTCAACAAGAGCAACGCCAAAATAAAGAGAACAACACATGCATTTAGCAATTTAGCATGTGGGGACATGGCCTTTGTCCCACAAGCTACTCCGTCCCCCATAATGATAGTAACATGAACGTACCATTGTCCCCACAAGATACAATTTTCCCATCACACAAAGACAACCCCATTGGGCTTATAAAAAGAAGATGCCTTATTAGAGTAAGGAAACTTTAGTTACATAAACAGAAACTGTTATGCTAATTACAAGCCAAGAAAGATTATATCACTGTTTAAAATGTAAACAAAAATGATCAATAAAGAAACCACCAGTTTCTGTTGAGTAAAATCGCTATCTGAATGTGTTAAGAACCTGGGGGTTTCCTTCGACCCCACAATGTCGATGTCAAGACAAATCAGCTCTATCTGCCGTTCAGTGAACTTTCACCTTAAAAACATCAACCGTATCCGCCGCTACATGGATTTCAACACCTGCAACCATATCACTCGCTCACTAGTCATCTCACGTCTCGACTATGCCAACTCTTTACTTGCTGGTACAAAATCTAATGATCTTAATCGTCTCCGGGTCCTACAGAACCGTGCTGCTAGGATTATTTTTCAGTCTCGTCGTGATATGAAACAGGTGATGAAAGGCAATAACCTCCTAAAGCAATTGCACTGGCTGCCCGTAAAACAACGGGTTTCCTTCAAGATCATGCTTCTAGTGCACAAATGCCTGGCTGATGAAGCTCCATCTTATCTCATCAATTGCCTTACTCACTATGATCCTGGTAGACCCGGCATGCGTTCTTCACAAGATACCACACGTCTCAAAGTGCCTCATACTCGTCTTATATCAGCTGGTGACACTGCCTTAATGCCTTTGGCACCACGTGATGAATATTTTCCGTAAGACCTAGATCTGTGCAATCACCGTATTTTCAGAAAGGTTCTGAAAACTCAATCATTTTCCCCAATAGTGCATCATCTTGTCTCGGGGGAAACATTCATTCTTTTTTTTAAGTTTGCTTTTTAACCAGCTGTTTTTTTGTACATAATCAATGTTTTTTGTATATTCTCAACATTTTTAATGTCCTTAGTAGAGTATTTTTTGTAATGCGCTTTGATCTTTTGGAAAAGCGCACAACAAATGCTCTTTCATTAAAAATCTTAGTCAAAGTTCGTATTCTTATCGTGTCCACACACTGGTGGATCTCAAATATGACTAGCCCGAGATTGGGTACAATGTCCGGGCTTTCTTCACTGCATTTTCCGCATGGCCCTTGTCTGTGCATTGTTGCTCCAATAGTGGGCAGACCCAAGAGAGGGTTTCCATTGTCCTGTGGTGGCGGTTCCACAACCACGGGTAGTGTCCTGATCCTGCTTCAAGGTAGCCCACTACTGCAAGGAAACCTTAATCGACCGTTCTGGTTCTCAATAGTTATCGCCATTCGCCCACGAGGAATCAGTTCCAGGTGGAAGATTCTCGCCAGGTTCATACCAATAGATGTTACTTGATTGCTAGCAAGGACTTATTTCCCACGTAAGTCTCTAACTCCTTAAATACTGGTTCAAGTGGTTATTAGACTTTTCTTAAGAACTCTCTCTTGATTTAGGCGGTAAGTATAAGTCCTCTGTCCGGACTAGTGGCTTCATTAAATATTTGGCAACTACGCTCTTGCATGCTCGGTACACTACGACGGATGTCTGGTGGAGCAACTGCTGCTAGGATGTGCAAGTTCTCCGCGATCCGTTGGAGTCTGGCAAAGACATCCCGTGATAAGCCGACAGGAGGCATTTAACGCTGGATCAGGCTTCTTGGCATGGGTTGATCATTCCCATACAGGGCAGGCATACTCTGCACATATAAGTAGAACAGAGCAAGTGCCGTCGATATTAGTGTATGTGAACGAGAGCTCTATCTTGTGCCAGTGAGTTTGTTCAAGACGTAATTGCGTGAACATACTTTACTCTTCGTCTCCTTGATGTAGGTCTTATGAGAGAATGTGGTCGACGGTAACTCCTAGGTAGACAGGATTGCGTAGATGGAAAGCACACACCTGTGCCTTGGAAGGATTTGCACATAGGTGTTCAGTTTCCTCATAATAAGGAGTGAGTTCATCCAAAGCTTTGGAGGGTCTCTCTTCAACAACTGTGAAGTCTGCATCTTGTGCGCTAATTCCAAAACGTCTGCAGAGATAAAGCGACAGGTCATGCACTCGTAGTTTGGTCGTTGGTATAGATGTTGAACAGGAGAGGCGCGAGCACGCTCCATTGGGGTAGTCCATTCTTGAGCCTACGCCATCGGCTCTTCTTCGCCGAGCTGAACCAAGAACATCCTGTTTGCAAACAATCCTTTGATGAGCTCAGTCAAGCGGATGTCCTTGGTGAGTTCCAAAATCTTATGGAAGTACACACCTCAACTTAGTTAAAGTTGAGTACACCTTACACAAACGGAGTATATTTTACCCATAAATGTGTAAGGTTTACTCAAGTTAGACTAAGATTTTATTCAAGCGAAAGGGTTCTTCACTTCTAATCAACATTAAGTAAAGTGAAGTCATGAGCACGAAGACACCGGTCATGATAGAGAAAATATATAGATACATTGGTAGAAAACGTAGTCATGATACCAGAGATGGCTTGTTTGCAAAATATTTGAGAAATCCCTTGAAATTTCTTCCAAAATTTGTATCAAAAGTAGAAAAATGGATCCCATTTTCTCTGAAAATCGGTCATAATTTTAGCCACACATAATGCTACTGCTGGCAAGGACAAAGTATCCGTCACCGGAGAAGGTAATCTCCAAAACAATAATATAATTTAATCTATTTTTTTACTCTTGCAGGCAAGACTCTTCTAAACTGAAATCCGAGTTACCCCAAGGATAGATCTCCCAAACAACTATAATTTAGTCCGCTTGCAAAGATGATGAAAGAAAAAAAAGAAACAACATAAAACACAAAATATACGACCCTCATCGCCCCTTTATCATTTGTCATGACCTACTTCCATAAGCCATAATAGAGGAAGAGATAGAGAAAGGAAACACCAGGGAAAACGAGTTCTAATGCAGGACAATAAACCTACATGCAGTTTAGCGGCTTTAAACCCTGGTCATGCAACAAATAATGCTTCCCTTATTAATACTGCATATTCTAGCCACCTACAGGTATATTCCCATGACCTCGGCATGGTATATGGCCATAACTACTTGTTAAAGTTTCAAACGGAAACTTAAACCCTGTTTTCCTGGGCGTCCATGCTGTATAATTTATTGTTGTAAGTCTTGAAACAGTTTGCGAGTAGCACAGATCATGCACTTGTGTGATTTCTCTTGAGTAAAATAAATTGATAAAAAAGCACACACTATGTGAAACTGTATCACTTTTAATTTCATTTTATATCCGGGTGACTTTTTGAAATGGCATGAGGACTGGCATTGGCATTTTCATGTTTGGAATTGTCCGTTTTTACTTTCATTAAAGGAGCTATCCGGAATAAAACATTTTAAACTAACGAAAACAACTGGATGTCTAAAATGTAAAATAATTTCTGATTTTGCATAATATTTGAATTGCAGGTATTTCCCACAAGACTGGTACATAACACTCGAAGTGTTAAACCACCTCGCACCTGTTAAATCAATCATGTCCATAGAAAATGACAAAGCATGGTATGCCTGGTAGTATGCCAGTTGCCGATTAGGACTGCTACATATACTTTAAGTGTTAATCACTATCACCTGTGAAATCAAACAGGTCCATAGATACAACAAAGCAATGGTATGTGAGTTTATTGATCACGTGCTTTTCAACACCTGTCAAAAGCACGCCAGAAAAGCATAAACGAATGTGGCAGTGCTGTCACTGCTATCGCTAAAATAAGTGCATTTCCTCCTCCATTTTCACATAATGTAAACATTTAAATGTTCTCAATAAGTGAAAGTAGTATGGCTTTAAATTATGTGATTTTTTTCTCTGTCAGATACCTCCTTAAAAGAAAGAAAACAACTCGTCGCTGGGCGGAACACATCATAGTACTCCATAGGGTCAAATTCAAAAACCTCCTTGTAAAAAGTGGGCCCAATGCCTAAAACCTCATATGTCATTTGTCACCATCGGATTCAAGCTTGAATTTCATGCCAAATATGATAGTAATCATCTTGCACCTTATTTCAGAATCTGGGTAATTAATTACCACCTAAATATATTCATAAAGGAACTCTTTCTTGTGCTGGCATTACATACAGCAAATTATTCAGTTTTTTGGTGTCTCCGAAAATGTACATATAGTTTTGTCCATCTGACGCGTTTTTTTACTACATGTGAGGTTTGCTTTAAAGTCAAATGCACATTGAGGTTTTTTCCCGCCCAGCGACGACATGTTTAAACAGATAGTACTCGCAAACCCAGAAACACTTGAAAAACTGTTTTCTGTGCAAAGATTGGCTTGAATCCAATTAAAAGGCAATATTAATTAGGATTCATTTTATTTATTGAATACTCGTTTGTGTATAATGCAAGGCCCGAGGTCTACATGTGCAATGCTCCGTACATATAAGCTTGCTACCATTTTTAAACTAAGCATGGTTGGGTCCCAATAATTTGTGAATATTCATCCATATTTAATTAACCTGGCCATAAAATCTCTATATCACGAAGCCATTAATATGGATAATATGTCGCTAGAGCACGAGAAATTAAGTAACCAATCACTTCAAGAATTTTGTCTGGAAGTACCATTTTTCATGCATAAATTTGAACCATGGTAGGATTAATTTTAGCTTTTTGAAGGGTGTTTTATATGTGGTGTGCCTTTGGCAATGTCATTCTTGCTATTTCAATGAGAATAAAACAGGCTACGATCTCGTTTTAATGTTAGTTTCAGTTCAAATATAAGCAAAATATACGAGGAATCCTTCCCAGACTTTACAATAACCTACTAGACCGATAAGTTTTTTTTCCGTTTCTTCTTTTTCTCTGCTTCTTCTTCGTTGTTGTTTTGTTCGTTGTTTTCATATCCTTACACAAATAAAGCAGTGCCTTTTTTCAAATACATATGACCCTTGATATGCGATAATGAATCAAGCAATTGGTCTTCTAGTTGTTGCTTCCAGGAATCTAAACTTGATCTTACGTTTGTGGCTAATTGTTATCACAGTTGTAATGCCGAGAATCAAAGTAGGATTTCTTCTTATCTAATACAGGCCCGTATTAGATGAGCTGACCCAATATTGTTTGTATTGGATGGAATCACAGTTAATGCAGTTTACTGCCGACTTCGACTATGCAACCTCAATCAAACTGACTGATGCCATGATTGGAACAATCTACGACATTGCGCTTGAACAATGAACCACATCCACTGAATATGAAAAGCTCGAGATATAACCCAGGCAATCGACGATTTCCCAGTAACGCAACACCAAAGATTAACGTTTTGTTCCTATGAGGAAATTAGTGGTGGAGGTGGAAGCATGAACCTAACTTTTGTAAGTAAAAGCCTAAAAAAGAGCTTTTGTACGATATTTGTGCTCCAAACGGAAATTCCATCCACATAAGTTCAGTGAATGTGGAGGAAATTCTGAGATTGCTATCACTATAGACCATATTTTCATGAGCTATTTTCCTGAGAGCATTAACAATTATCTGGAAAAATACCTAATCAATATGCTCCAGAAAGCAGAGTTTGGACTATGCACCTGGAGCTATATAATCTGGAAAATACTTTTAATTCAAATATTTAATGTCAAAGAGCATATTTGAATATGCTGCTGGAGCATATGTGAATGCACAATACTCCAGGAGCAATTTGGAAAGTTTTATTTCGATGTCCATCGAAAGTACCTAATTATCCCTTGCCAAATAAATGGTTGAATCCATTTCTAAGCTGGCTAGGCATTTGTTTATGTTACGGGCCGTCTGAACCAATCACAGCGCAGGTTTATTGGTTCTAATTGTTCTCCCTCGTCTCTTCAACGCGGCTTGGTTAGGCTTAGGCCGCATTTTTAAAAAGATTTTGCTTCACTCTCTGCCACGTCTGAGCGTCCGAAGGGAAGGGATCGTGCAATATTTTTCTTTCCTCACCCCCTCTTCCCACCTAATTTTGTATTTTGCAAGTTCCTATCGTTTGTTTAAAAAAAAAACCGTGCGCTTAATATGATTGATTGTTTCAATGTTTGGATAAAAGGCTTATTACTAGCGTGTTTTCCTGTAGTCAATGAGTAAGTATTTTCAGTAAATTACTTTTAGTGGGACCCTAAAGACAGTTCATGTTTTAACACTGTTTATATGTGGTGGTATGTTATATTTTCTTTAAATTCATTAGCAAATGTTTTAAAATATTTATAAATAATCTATGTATAATATGATAAATATATTACACTGCTTTCCAGGTAGTCGCCTGCAAGAAATGCTTCGGCCAGCGCTCGAGGCAGAGATGTATATAATGGCAACAAATTCAATGTTTCAGCATTTACTCATTTGTTCATCCTCCTCATATTTCTTGCTTAACACCTTTTGGCTTCGCCGGTTTTCCTTCCACCAGTGAAGTTCATGCTTTGGAAGTTGAACACTTCAATATCTTGCGTGCGTGATTATTTTGTACGTTGTAATCCGCGGCCAATCTCTTCTTGCTCTATACAGTTTTGACTTCCAGTAAGTCGTCAGGGAGATCTTTGGGTTATAGCACTCCAAGGGAAAATTTTAGGCATCACTTTCATTAAATCCATCATTGTGCTAGCATCTTGAACATTCGCTATGTTCACACATATGCTGAAATCCTTTTGCGTTGGTTGATCAATGACCAATTGGGTCAGATTTAAGTGATAAATAAAATGATCCTTTCAGACGACAGTGAAGCACAAGCCTTCTTGTTCTGCCTTTTTAATTATTTGTTTCTGGGATAATGGAAAATATGGTCCCGGAGCAGTATGAATATTCTAAGTAATACTGCTCTGGGAGTCATTTTTGCCATGCGCCTGGATCATTTCTTTCAAATTTGACTATAATATTTCATCCAGATGTAGTTATTGCTCCAGGACCATAGGGTCATGGACCTAATGTTCCTGTCACATAATTTTCGGGTCAAAATCTCATAGAATCGCCTCGGACGACGCCATCGATCAGCGCGATCCATCAAAACATCAAACAGTACAGCTGTCACCCATGATAAAGTTATGATTTTGGATGTTAATAAAATAAAAGCAATTTCAATGCGGCTTTAAATGAACCTTTCGTAATATATTGATATGACGGTCTTGTTTTATATGTACCAAAGATGGTTAAAATATATTTACAGATTTTATTTTCTCCATATCTAGTTTATTTCAAATGCATTGTCTTTTAATGTATGACATGTTATTTGCCATATGTGTGTTTATTTTTGTTTTTGCTCATGGATCACCATTTTTCTTTTATTTTTTTTGTATGGTTTACATGTATAGTTTCTGTCTTCAAAATTGTGAACGTTTTGAATACTTTTTTTTTTCAATTATTACATTATCTCCTGGCTTTCGTCAGAATAAAATAGCAAGAAAAAACATGAAGACCCACCCTTACTCAAAGGTGCAACGAGAGATTTTTAGGCACCCACATATTGTGTCATAATAATAATTTCATATAGATTTACACTCAAAGAGTGTCCTACCTTGTATTAGGCCTACAGGTATTTCCTTAAAAGAGAGAATAAAGTTATTTTGAGATGCTTATATTTCAATATAAACATATTCTGAATTTCGCATTTGCTCCTATAGCAAATGAGAAATTTCAAAACTTTTAAACCACAGACATTTCTCAGCTTAATCCTTTCAGATAGGATTTTTTGATGGAAAGCTTACATCAGGGCAAAAATCAGTACTTCCGACTTTTTTGGGACACATGATATGTGAAATCTCTCGTTGCACTTTAACGATGGCAATAAAAAAGCCGTATCACTACCAAAGACTACTCCATGTCTTCAGATTGCATGAGCAGATCGCCACTTGCTGAAAGATTGCCAAATCAGTGGTCTGAAAGCGCAACTAAAACCTGCAGACATGTTATTAAGTGATACGAACGGTAGTATACATAAACTCTATATTGCCATGTATAACATTAACTAAAGTAACTGCGCCATACGTTTGGGTAACAATCAGAGCGAAACGGATCAACATCGGATTAACTTGTGATCAACGTGTAGCGGGTTCGACCAAACCCTTGCGGATCAGGCGTGTTGTGCTTGGCAAGTCACGTTCCTCACTTGCCATTCCCCGCCAGTATGAATTTCCGTGTGAGTGAGTGGCGAGCCATTCACAGCATATAACTAAACGGAAGTCGGCTCCAACGCCATGAAGAAGATAAGCAACACGCAGCTACGTAGCATAGCTCCAGCATGCATCTACTATCTTACTTTGTTTTTAAGCAACTAATGAGTTTACTACACAGACCTTGAAACCTTGACAGTATTCCCGTAGGGCAGCCATGTCATGCTGACCTTTTTGCAGTCACTTTCATTTTATCATATAACATATCACAGCCATACATCTAAGGACTAGGCTATGCACAATGTTACTTACCGCTTGAGGCCCGTAATTAACAGTCAGAATCACTGACGTCTTAGACCGTCTGCCATTATGTCCACATGCGCTCTGTGTCGTTAATTTTAATTGTTGACTTGTCGCTTCATTCCCAGTGCTTTTGTCGTGCTTAATAAAGAGTCTGTGATGCGCATCGGTTTGATGATGGTGTGAACGTGGTGCCCCATATGCCATATGCTGTTCCTTTTCTGTTTTTTACAACCAATATACGTGAGCGAATCGTCTCTTTCGTTTTACTTCCTTTTAAAAATTTATGTATATTTTCCAGAAGTATTTAGAATTTAACATGCGGAAATATTACAATGGTTTCAAGTTTTCCACTGGCCTCAATTCAAATAACCATTTAGAGACACTTTTCAAGTCGGATACACGTGGTACCTCTGCGTGTCGTTTGTCTGTCCAGTCATCTCTTGCCGTGGTGGTTCATGTTGGTTTGTTTTGTGTTGTTTTTAGTTCTATATTAAATTGTTTATGGACGGCCATGCGTGGAAAATGTGCAAATTCGGCTACAAGGAAAACAGATCTTTGTTTTGTTATAGGAAATACAAAAATCATTCCCTTTCTATCTTGTCCATGATTTATCCATTCTACGCAGACCTTGGTATGCGGGATGCGGGGACTATTGCCAAGTCCTACGAGTGATTTTTGAACAAGTCAAAACACACTACCAAAAGGTTGTGTCCATTGCAAGGATTACAACAATAGTTTCAAAATGATCTGTTCTGCAGTTATGAGATAAAATATTTTACACCCATCTTTCCAAAGGTCAAAAAACATTGCTTTTCTTAGACATTCGGTTACATATTCGCCACTATTACCAAATCTCCATACGTATCATCGTAGATAAGCAAGCATACGTTTCCAATCGGGTGTAAGTGATTTGATTATTTGAAAATTGACCTTGTATGGCTGTAGGACGTTGACCTCAACATATCATAGCTTGTGTGAATAAAGGTTGGACAATTTAAAATGTAACATATTGCTTATAGTGCTGAAAAATATGTATGTCTTGACCTAAAAAAACAACCCACACAAAGGATTTTGCCGCCGTTTTTTGTTTAATCTGGTTTGCTTGTTGTTAAGGTAGATAATTATTGTATCGTGGTTCGGTATTGGTTTCGCTCATCAAATATATAGTAATGTACTCATTTGTTTTCTCCGTAAATTAAACACATTCATATGTTGCAAAGGTAATTATCTCTTCACACTGGATGTTAATAAGTAAGTATAGAGTATCATGACCTAACAACCCACTCAATTCCTGTTCATTTATTACATACCGACCTACCCCATTTCGTGCTTCAAACACGCCATGGATAGGTCAGAGGAAAGTGCGATGTTTACAACTCACCTGGTCAATCGCCACTGCTGTAAAGTCAGACTAGTCTTGTATGGATAACAAATACGCCGCTCCGCGGATGCAACATTCTCATTTCAGACACACTAATCGTAACTATCCACAGACATAACTAAAGACAACTCGAGGACCAATTGTCTCAATAGGAAAGCTGGGATTGATATCGGATCATTGTGGTGTTTATAACATTTAGGCTCCGAAAGAATAGCCGTTAATTACACTTTGAGGCCTGGCAATTATTGAACGATCATTATTAGATTTTGCAAACGATATGTGTGCTTGAACTACTTATAGAAAAGAGCATTAACATGAAGCATGAATTTAATTTGTGACATGTTACCATGGTAATATTACAGGTATTTCGGTCAGCTATAATTATACGATTTAATGAAGGAAGTGTATAATGGTATAATATTATGCGGAATTGCTTCCAGATCGTAAAAATGCAGGCTTGTACTGTGCGATCACTTATTGATCTGTATTAAACGGCATTTCAACCTTCAGATACAAGAACTGTCTCAGGAAACTCTCCGCCAACTTCTCTCGCTCCCTCTTCTTATTGACATTTCATGAGTCATATAAAACTTAGAATAATGGGTATTGACACTAAACGTAATCAAAAAACTATAGACCACTTTGTTATTGCCACACATGAATGTCTGGTATCTGCAGGTGAAACGCGCGAAGAAGAGATCGTTGAAGCCTTCGAGGTCACTCTATATTATTTATTTTTACAGTAGGAAGCCTTGAGCAGGTAACATCTGAATAAATTCGATTCATGAATTATAAAAAGCATTATTTTATAGGACCGTTAGTAAATCAGATAGGATAATGGATAAGTTCCGAGTGAGCTCAGTTATGGTTACTATATAGATTACATTTAAGATTTTTTAAACTGGTTGTTTCTAAATTGAATTCGAACGTTGTTTATCCACTAATCTGATACAAAACGACATTGTGGAAAGAAGAAATTAAGCCGCCGGCCTATTTTTTTTTCGTTCTTTTTTTTTTGGGGGGGGGGGGGTTGGATTTGCTAACAGCATGTGACAACATACAATGTCTATTAGCAGGGTGGTACTGAGCACCTGGAAGTACTCTCAGATTACAGGCGGTTGGTAGATATGCTAACCAACAGATGTTGTTATATACTTGGTATATTAATGGAATATTCATGATAAAGCATAGGCATTGAGTTTTGTACCAAATAATATTTTTTTTCACATTTTTGTATATGTGCTAAGTCTTTGTATTGTTATGCACTACAAATATACCCAGTTTCAATCGAAATTATGGTTTTATTAGTGAGATATTAAATATATAGGTTCTATATCGGACTTTTAAAAATTTATTCTTTCACATGATGTGCTACCTGCATAGTATCTCTAATTAAATATGATGTTTGCTGTCTTCTCGGTAAGGTGTTTCTCATAGAGTCGTATATGCATGTATTCTCTCAAATTGGGACATACCACCACAACTGAATCGCACTCACTGTGTATCTCTATTGTATCTATGATTACATCGCTTCCTCAAACGTAAGTCAGAGGCAGTTTGCAAATAATGTGTCTCACATACAGTACAGATCTTTGATGCGAAACCAGCTAGCTGACAATGCGACATAATTTGGCAATATTTGAAGTCTTTTCTTAACGTTGGTTACCATGAAATGCATGCACAATAACATACATTGACCCAAATGTATTCCAAAGAATTCCAAGGTGATTGACCACATACGACAGCATGTGATATGCACGACGAATTTAAAATTAAGTTTCTTTTAATTGTGTAACTTTTCACACACTTAGGAAAATTCAAGCCGCCGAACCGTTATTGAGATGTGGAGGTGATCAATAAAATAAAATAAAAAAAAGCTGAATTTACTAAATTACAAATTATTTATTCTTTATATCCTATTCGCAAAGGATTTCATTTTTATACAATATCACATCGCTCTACTCTACAAATTTACAGTGCAATAATTCGTGATTTGCGACGCTTAATTAAAAGAACTGTCACGGCATCATGGAAATGGCATAATTTGCGTTCAACATTTGGAGATTAGTCTTTTTTACGCACTGATCCTTTTACAAAATTAATTGCTTGTTTGATATTGTGTTAAGGCCTCTCATATGTGGTATTAATTTCATTTTTTTAATTGGACAGGAAAATAGTTTTCTTGGAGAAAACAAATGCAAAAGAGAGCAAAGCTATCCTGTATGATATAATAAACGGGCTATCTACAGAAGATAGCAAGAAAAAGAATAGGTTTTACATAACGAAGATGTAGATATAGGGCAAGTATACACACAAACGTAGTACACACGCACACACAAACTGTTGGTGTACTTTATGGATATCTGATAATTAGCATCAAATGCCAATACAAATCATATTATGTACAAAAACCATTAAATGCGTGAGCCCAAATATTAACACATTATATATCACATATCGTACAGTTACATGATTGCGATCCCTTTACCCCCAACACACCGCATACATATTTTAAGCTAGCACTTTTCCTATCAAATGATCTGTACACTATTACTATCGTCAGGAAGGTATATTTTGTTATTTTTTCTAAAAGACGGCGAACCAAGTTATCTTATGCATTACATGCACACACATATATCAACCTCGTTTGTATTTCCCAAATCAATTGAATATTTTTAAGAGGTGACATATTTATGATCGAGTGTTGCAAATGAAATTTGCATTTCAAATTAATGTTTTCATAAAGTTTTCAACCTCTCTCCGCTCAATCTCTTTCTTCTTTATCACACTTGCTCTCCGTATTTTGTCCGTCGTTCTTCTTTTTTCTTTCTTTATTTCTTTCTTTCTTTCTTTCTCCCACTCTCTCTCGCTCGCTCTCTCTCTTGGTTCATTATTTCTCTTTTTTAGTCTTTGCTCTCTTATTTTTTGCCTGGCTTTTAACTGTTTCTCTAAATACCTCACTTGTTTCTTTCTCCAATTTTCTTTTCGTAGTGTTTCACTCCCTTGCTCCTTCTCTCTTTCTCCTCCCTCTCATTCTCCTTGGTTCTCCCTCTGTCCCGTTCTCTCTCTCTCCCCTCCCTTTCTCTTTTTTCTCGCTCTCATTTTTGCTTTCGTTTTCCGAGCGTGGTCTGCTCTCTTGATCTACGGTTTTCTTGTCATTCTATCTCTTGTTGTTACAAGTACTTTACCATATAAATAGTAGCATGTGCTTCACATACTCAGTAAGGTAAAAGGAAAAGAAACAGAAATTAAATTTCCTATCACAACGTCAGGCTGCACCTTTGCTATTTCAACAGTTTGGCCCTAAGGAAATGATATCCAAGATAAATTGAAAAGCAAATAAATAGGTTGTGTCAGTGTTGGACAACAACTCACAATCAACAAAGATCTGGGTTACCAAATGACACTTGTCTTTTACACCTTATGTCAATTTTTTTGACAGTTTCCAAACGTTATCGGTAAAGAAAACAATATTGCTGGTGATGTTTATCGCTCAAAGAACCGCACGTACGTCCTGAAGGTGCATTCTTTTTTTTTACATGTGCCGTCTTTGGTATGCCGTTTTTATCAGTGTGTGTGTGTGTTGTATGTGTGTGTTAGTTTGTGTATCTGTGTCGTGCTGTAGTGTTGTGTGTGCGCGTGTGCACGCGAATATAATCGGCAATATCGGCAGTATAGAATTGCCGATAAACAAAGTAAGGCTAAGGTTCGGCCCCTATAAGTGTAAGTTGCTAAAGTTTAGTACAAGCAATGTGTGTGATTGTTTATTAAAATTATCAGTGAATTGTTGTAGTAATTTATTCTGCTTCTTCTGGTGTTGTTGTTATTGTTGTTGTTGGTTGTTGTTCTTATTATTGCTGTTCATTCATTCATGTTCAGGTTGTGATATTTTTTTTGTCTTGTTGTGTCTTTATTGATCTTAATTATCTTAATTTACTTGCGTCAAAGAAACTTCATGACTCAGAGATTTTAGAAGACGTGCTGACATCATTACGAAATCGCAATACTCTGAAGAGAGATTCATCACAAAGGTATAGTAACTCCAGCAGCAAAAAGCTCCAATGTGTGAAAGTCATATCATCTATTAAATCTCGGAACAGACAGAGAAATTCCGAGTGGGGGTTTATTTGATTGTGAAACAGTAGATTACCCCCTTGTATTGCCTGCCGTGAAGTGCCGTGAGTGAGTCAATATTGAAGTGGCCGACCCGAGTCTGTTTTCTATGCGTAACATGTACCCGTAATCCTCGTGATGTGTAAAGTGTCAGACTAGATGGTTTTATTTCCTTCCGATTTGGCGTATTTCATATCAAGACTCCATATATACTGTGATGTAGGCAGCCAAACCTAGCTCCATCTAGCTTCGGTCATCTCCACCTTGAGGTCCGTTCGATCCTCTTGGCGTTCTTTCTTTCTCCTTCAATTTCTTACATCGATGATGTGGTTTTGGCATCTATAAAGAATAGCTAAGAGCTGAACTTTCATAAAAAGTGTGGCTGTTTTACATATATGAATATTTTGAACATGCCACATTCGTTTGTTCTTATGTTATGAGCCATCACTCATAATCGAATTGCTTCAGGTAAATTACATTTGGTTATCGGTTCTTCTGTCATAAATTAAAAAGATTCCACCATTGCTTTACAAAAGCAAAAATAAATTTCTCAAATGTAAATATTATTGTAAAATGATAGTTAGACAGAATATTGTTGCTGTTGATTCTTTTTTTACTTATACACAAAAGATTATCTATAGATGATGCGAGCCAGACCATTGATGAGCAGTTATTTAATAATGCAAGTTTAATTTGAAAGCCGGTGTGGTGACTGCAGCTTGAATGATTAATCTTGTTTGTTGAATGACTGCCAACACACCAGTCATCAGGAACCATGAATATAACATTTGGCCCCAGAATTCCATATTAAAATATAAATGACCAAAATAAAGCATTCAAAATAATATGGTAGTGATTTATACTTTAAATACCCGTCCACTTATGTAAAACCCCATAGGAGCGTAGAGTCAAAAAGATCGCCTTTAATTCTTGAGAAGAAAGTTAACATCAATGTGGCGTCGGAGTTTTGCAATAGGGCAGTGAATTCAGTGCAGGTAAACGAACGCCCAAGCGAGTTGAGTTGAGATAGTATACAGGTTATGGGTATAATAGATAAGGAGCAGTTCAATTGGCGCTACTGATTTTTCAGCATGATATAATATCCAAAAGATTGATTAAAAAAACGTAACGTGGCTTTATTATAGCTGGCAGCCTAATATATGTTTATTCTAAATGAACGCGCATGTATTATGGAATAGGTGAAAGACCGTATGGAACTGGTCTTAAAGCAAGTGAAGAAATGTACGTTTGTGATTGTTATCGCAGAACAATTTGTACACCCAATTAAATATAATGTTTCGTTATATTAGATTGTTTTGAAATCCCTTCTTGTATTGAAAGAGACGCATTTAAGTTAACCGCTAATGTACGGACAATAGATAGTACTTCCCAGAGAGGCAACATCTGTTTGTTCGTGTGTTAATGTACACTACGGCGTGTGTATCCTTCTCGCTGCGTATTCAATTAGTTGATTATCTTCAATTCATTCAAGTCGTCTACTATGAATAAGTCACGATAGCAAACGTGTGAAACACCGTAACGTAGCCTGTTCTTGCTTGTCTGTTGTTAATAAAGATAAAATCACCTTCCTATAAATTGCTATTAGCGCAGATGCAGTACCGTTTTTTGACAACAATGCAATATCTGGCTAGAAATAGCCCACGAGATATATATCTTTTTGATAATTCGCGACGGTCGGCATGGAGGAACAGGCGAACTGGGTAATTTTGTTAACGGACGGACATTGCACCCTCAAAAATTGCATATGACTAAGTTGATACTCCTATCATACACTCGATCAGATCGACATCAATGTAAGCCTGAAATAGTACATATGTGTGGTTAGCTGCCAAGGCGGGTAAAGGACGTGGATATAATATCTAGTCATCAAGGTTAAGAGTAGAAAGAACACGCATTCAGGGAAAAATTTCCTTTTAATTCATGCCATCCAATGTCTATAAAGTAGTGGCAAGAAAAATGAGTCGCTTCCTTAGATCACAAAGTGGCGGCGGAGCTTCTACGGCTGGTACATGGAAAACGCGATATGCTACCAGGCACGTTCTAAAAAAGGGCCGTTTCTCCGGTCTTTGATCCTTCCAACCGAAAAGAGGATAACCGCGTTGCCCAATATAATTTATTGTAGATATCCGTAGTTCTATTTTGATTTGATCCGTGGCTGTTCTAGGCAAAATATGAAGTAAATTATTAAAACCGCACTCTCATAGTAATATCTACAAGCGATGAGTATTTGCAGGAAGAAAATGAGTGCCAAAAACGTGTTCATCCCTTGGAAAACAAATAGATGTTCGCGACTGTACTTTCAGAAAATTTTGTTATGATGTTTTCTAAGCACTTATTTGATTTACACCGAAAAGATTCGGTACAAATAAGTGATCGGGAAAAAGAAAAAGTCAAGTGAGGGAATTGATTTTCTTTTCTCCTTTTTTTTCTTAGCGTGAACTCAAAGTATAAAAAATAAAATGAAAACTCATTTATAGCTGGGGATGGAATCTTGTTTGTATGACGTGGAGGTAAATAAGAGGATCGGTTACAGAGGGGACTAGATTCTTTTTTATCTCTTTCGGCTTCAGTTGCGCGAGGGAAAGGGGAAATGACATTTTCAGGTGTGGTATGGTTATACTAAGCGCGGGTCCTTTGAATGTTTAGTCTGTGTGTTGATTTTGCTGCTCTATTCGGAAAAACTGGGACGCGATACGCCCTGGTTTTTATCATTTATCGGATCGATACTGCAATGGTTTCAATTCAAGAGGAAGGACAAACGTATCACGCTTCAAAGTGCGTATCGTTGTTCACCATTTTCTTACACTTAGCACGTACTAACGGGTTTGATTTTTCAAAGAACGGTTTAAAAAGGAAAGCTAACACCACGTTAAATGTATTTTTTATTCCTACAGAAGAAAAATTGGCGGTTAGATAAGAGTGCAGTCATGTAACATGTAAATCTAACTTTATAGCGGTTGGAGTTGGTAAAGAGTTAAACTTTCCGTGCCGCAAATTTTGTTATTCAATCTGACTTGTTAATAATAAAGAATATTTTCACGCGTTTTTAATGTTTTCTCGTATAACTCAAAATGTAAATAATGGATTTTAATTTACATCAGGAACTGTAGAAACACATCTAGTAAATGATTAAATACATTTGGTGTCTTCATCATCGGATAACATAATAGCAACATCTAGTCATTAAATTCTTAATACTCTTGCTGTCTCAGTTTCAGTAGATATCATATTTAGGAGTTGCACCATGAAATCTCTTTTAATGATTCATCTCGTTGTGACTTGAATCGTAGAATAACTTCGTACATCCACTTTTTTAATTAAGCCGATTCAATCTATTGTCTTGTCTTGTCAAAGAATACTTACTAAAAGTCTGCATAAAACCTGTGGCATATGCATTGGTTAATGCTCATGTCAGTTCATTATTAAATAAATACGATGTGTTTAGTAGATAACACAATATTAAAATCTAATCTTAATTGATTAAATAGGTTTGCTGTCTTCACCGACATGTTGGCTTATTAATGGTTAGAGTGTCCGCTCACAGTCTGGAGGTCTCGGGTTCGAACCCCAGCCGGGTCATGCCAAAGACTTTAAAAATGATACTTACTGCCCTCTCGTCAGGCGCTCGGCATTTAAAAACAAAGAATGGAGTAGGGAAAGTTAACACACGGAGCTAGCAGAAGATTAACACTGTACTCTAGCTTTCACTGTATTAGGCGGTAGGTTGTAACGTTTTTAAATGTCTTCATTAGATAATAATTAGACAAATAATAACTGGTCCGCAAAGGATTGAATTGCTATACTATACTCAGTATAAACCCACTAGGAGGTGCTAGTCAGCAAATGATTAAAGGTCCCAGGAAATGAGATGATAAACCTACTCCAAATCTTTACGGGGCATTCCATTCCAATAAACAGGGCCGGAAAAAAGAATACACTACCAGTGACATCATTAGGGAAACTATTGATTTTCAGTCAGTGTCATGAATAGATTGACACCAATCACATGGAATTTTCTATTACTCTCTGAAAAATCAATAGTTTCACTAATGATGTCATCACCAACCCAAATATTGAATGCTTTCTCGTCCCTCCTTGTAGACTTGACACAAATCACATCAATTCTATTTGCATTTCCTGGTACCTTTAACTATCTTCAGTATAACACAAAAGTAAGATTTGCAATCTTCAGTAGATAACAAACACGTTGTGAGATATAGTCTGTGACTACAATAAGATCATTCCAATCCGATATGTAGAACAAAATGATATGTTTCATTAATTATGAGAGGGAAAAATCAAGTCCGATTTCTCTCTTAAAGCACTTGAGATGCATGATGCAACATCAATACACTTGGCTTCATAGCACATCTTCTTTCCGTCTTAAAATTCTTTTCATCTATTAAAGAAAAACTTCGAGATTCCTGCACCGTGTTTTACCAGACGCTCACGCTGGATCCACCACAACTGCTCTTCTAACAAAAGAAATGTTGGCTTGAGTTCTTGCCATTCTGGTCCGTAATTGGTCTGTTTGGCCTGATACCGGTGTGTTTATTTCCAACGGGAGAGGTGCGAGCACGCTCCCTTGGGTAATCCATTCTTGAAGTTGAGCCTATGCCATCGGCTCGTCTTCATCCCTCACTGAACAAAGAACATCCTGTTTTCCTTTGATGAGCTCAGTCAAGCTGATGTCCTTGGTGAGTTCCCAAATCTTATGAAAGTTGAGTACACCACAACTTAGTCAAAGTTAAGTACATCTTACACAAAGCGGGGTATATTTCATCCTGTAATGCGTAAGGTTTACTCAACTTTGACTAAGATTTTACTCAAGAGAAAGGGTTCTTCTCTTTTAATCAACATTGAGTAAAATATTTTACCTTGTAATCATGAGCACAGAAACATCGGTCATGATAGAAACAGTATATAAATATAATGGTGGGGAACGTAGTCATGATATCGGAGATGGGTTGCTTGCAAAATTCTAGAGAGAAATCCATTAAATATAGTCTAAATCTCTGCCAACATTTGTATCAAAAGTATAATTATGAATCCTTTTTCTCTGAAAATCGGTCAAAATTTTAGCCACACTTAAAACTGTTGCTGGTGACAAGGACCCAATCCAAGTATCCGTCACCTGAGAAGGTAATCTCCCAAACAATAATAATTTAGTCTGATTTTTTCACTTTTGCAGGCAAGACTCTCCTAAACTGAAACCCGAGTTACCCCCAAGGATAGATAAATCTCCCAAAACAACAATAATTTAGTCCGTTTGCCAAGATGATGATTCGAAAGAAAAAAGAAACACCATAACACAAAATGCACGACCCTCATCGCCCCTTTATCATTTGTCATGACCTACTTTCATAAGCCATATAGAGGAAGAGATAGTGAAAGGAAAACACCAGGGAAAACGAGTTCTAATGCAGGACAATAAACCTACATGCAGTTTAGCAGCATTAAACCCTGGTCATGCAACAAATAATGCTTCCCTTATTAATACTGCATATTCTAGCCACCTACAGGTATATTCAGTGACCCGGCATGGTTATACGGTAATAACTACTTGTTAAAGTTTCAAACGGAAACATTAAACCCTGTTTTTCTGGGCGTCATCGCTGTAGTAATTTATTGTTGTAGTCTTGGAAACAGTTGCGAGTAGAACAAATCATGCACTTGTGTGATTTCTCTTGAGTAAAATAAATTGATAAAAAGCACACACTATGTGAAACTGTATCACTTTTAATTTCAGTTGATATCCGGTGACTTTTTGAAAATGGCATGAGGACTGCAGTTTCATGTTTGGAATTGTGCAGTATATCTTCATTAAAGGAGCTGTCCGCAATAGAAAAATATTTAAACATATTGGAAACAACTTGGATGCCTAAAATGTATAATTTCTGATTTTGCTAATAATATTTGATTGCAGGTATTTCCCACAAGACAGCTACATACACTTGAAGTGTTAATTCACCTAGCACATGTGAAATCAATACTTGTAAACGTGTCCATAGAAAACAACAAGGCAATGGTATGCCTGGTATGCCAGTTGCTGACTATGACTGTTACATACACTTGAAATGTTAATCGACCTAGCACCTGTGAAATCAATACTTGTAAATATGTCCATAGAAAACAATGCAATGGTATGCCTGGTATGTGAGATGCTGACTATGCCTGATACATACACTTGAAGTGTTAATCCATCCAGCACCTGTGAAATCAATACTTGTACACATGTCCGTAGAAAACAACAAAGCAATGGTATACCTGGTATGTGAGTTGCTGACAATGACTGCTACATACACTAAGTGTTAATCCACCTAGCACCTGTGAAATCAATACTTATAAACAAAGCAATGGTATTTGAGTTATTGATCATGTGCTTTTCAACACCTGTCAAAAAGCATGCCAGATGCATAATGAATAGTATGGGGAATAGTAGCAGTGGTATCACTGGCATCAGTGATTTCCTCCTGGCATGTTCGCATAATGTAAACCTTTAAAT
>JAMKCH010022431.1:0-20443 GCA_023653785.1 Ophioderma brevispina | reverse complement strand
CGCCTAATGGTAAATTCAATCGGGAAGCACCTAGCTGTGGCTGCTAGTGAGGTGTTGGAATGTGCAAAACCGGATTGATGTATATGACAATCAGTGGCGTAACAAGGGGAGGGGGTCAAGAACCCCCTCAGAATACTTGCCCCTCCCCCTTTCCCCAAATGAGATCAGGAAACGTGTATTAACTGGCTATAAGTGTGATGCTTGAAATATCATCACAAAGTGAAAGATGTACTGTTCCATTCCACGAGCCGGTGTGGCAGGAGATATATATGGTGAACAATAGGGCAATCGATTAATTTGACTCTTCACGCAACATTAGTTTCACGCTTTAATCCGTTGTCATCTATGGAGCCCGGACTATGATACCTGCCGGACTATGATTACTTTCACACCGGTTTTTTTTTTTTTTTTTTTTTGCGCCTAATGGTAAATTCAATCGGGAAGCACCTAGCTGTGGCTGCTAGTGAGGTGTTGGAATGTGCAAAACCGGATTGATGTATATGACAATCAGTGGCGTAACAAGGGGAGGGGGTCAAGAACCCCCTCAGAATACTTGCCCCTCCCCCTTTCCCCAAATGAGATCAGGAAACGTAATAGAGGTTGTGCCTGCTTTAATCGATTGGCTAGTATACAAATAAGTGTATTAACTGGCTATAAGTGTGATGTTTGAAATATCATCACAAAGTGAAAGATGTACTGTTCCATTCCACGAGCCGGTGTGGCAGGAGATATAGTCCTCCGGGCTCACAGTCCGGGAACAATGGTGAACAATAGGGCAATCGATTAATTTGACTCTTCACGCAACATTAGTTTCACGCTTTAATCCGTTGTCATCTATGGAGCCCGGACTATGATACCTGCCGGACTATGATTACTTTCACACCGGTACGGCGGGTGGAATGGGACATACATCTTTCACTGAGTTTCTACCGACACACGAATTTAAGGCAGTTAAAGCAATAATGGCACATTTTTGAAGAGCGCCCCAATTTTCAAAAGTTGATATTTTGGCACAGTTACGTTGGTAATTGTCTAGGAAACTATACCTGCGAACGAGAATGCTAAGAAATGCGTATTTATCAAAATGAGCGATTTTGTAATTAGAATTGGGATCACAGATTGGACCTAACGACAGAGCTGGAAATGCTACGTTTATGTCCGGCCATGATGAAATAGTGCCACCTCGAGGAGATAACCTCTAACTTGACTTGCCTGAACCAATAAAATAAAATAAACTAATGGATGAGCGTAGACACGTACATGGCGCTATTTCCCGGCTATTTCACATTTGAAGGCCGTTTCCAGCAGCCGTTGAATTATTATCGGGATCTCCGATAATAATTATTCTAATTACAAAATTCCTTCGTTTGTGACACACAGACATTTTCGAGCTTAACCATTCACATGTATAGTTTACTAGCAACCGTGTAAAATCTCAATTTTTTTGAAAAATTGGGGGCGCTCTTCAAAAAAATGTGCTAATATTGCTTTAATATTTGTTTTTATATCACTCATACATAAATTCTATAACTTCAAAATTATATTAAAGCACATTTCGTTGTCACCATTTTGAGTTTTCCGCTAAAACTGAAACAGCGGTTAGGTTCACCCTATAAACAAATCGGCGAGTCCGAGGCTTGGCGCGTGCGTATTTTGGCGCAGTGCAGTGATGGCAAAAGTATCACACGGAGAGAAGTGATGGTACAGCTATCAAAAGGTTATCAACCAATGAACTGCCTAGAATTTATGTATGAGTGATATAATAACAAAAGAATCGAACGGGTGTCATACTGGGGTGTCATATACTGTAATGCAGTGCATTCAATTCAATGTTGCACGCAACCTTGGAAATCACTTTGTTTGTAAGGCAATGATGTGGTCCAAATAACCGCGGTTCTGATTTGATCCTGTTGAACAAAGTTTAAGCATTATGGTAGATGACTCACAGGCGGACCTTATATTGATCTGAAATCTCCTTAACGAACGATCAATACGACACCGTACATCAACCCACTAACATGAGAAAAAAATCAAGCTCCCCGTTTTTTTTACTGTTGGTCCCCCGGCCTCACCAAATGGTAAATTAGAGAAAAAAGGTTGGCTACACCATTGCTATCTGCCTGTATGTATGCAAGGTCGTTTGTTTCCATGGGTCGCTTTAAAGTCAGCAGCTGTCCCGCCAGCTGCGACGCCCCCCTACAATATTCTCTCGGGCCCCCTCGACACACCTTGTCTTCACTAAAGTGCGATATTGCGCTGCTTCTTGAAACTAAAGGGGCCCAACCATTAGCTGCTGACAGGCCCTTTATCAGTAATCCCGCCACTGTTTGTTGTCATCAAAATCTACTGCCTGCTGTTCCCGGAAGTTGGTTGTAATTTTTTAAAAACCCCACATATTTCAGAATAATATCATTATCTGCATTGGTTTGAGCCCTTGATAGTTTTTACTTCTCACATGGTTGAACAAATTAAAACAGGTGAAATCATGATCTAAACAATATTAGACTGCCACTATTTCGTGCAATATGTAAAAAAAAAATATATCATTCGGTCAATTGACACTTTCCATTTCACTCGGCTCGCCCGTGAAACGGAAAGTCAAAAATTGCCTCATGATATATTGTTTGCTATCAACTCTCCGACATTCAATATTTGTGTTCTCTGTAATCAACATCTCCTCACCTGGTGCAGGGCCCTCCACCCCGTCATTATCGTTGATAGTGAATAGTTGTATCAGCTCGGGACTGCCATGAGCCTTCTGGAATGGATTGGACGCGTTAAATAGCAGATCGAATCGGGGAGTTGCAAATTGGGTCACAACCAACAAAGTGCGATTCCAGCGGTCGAAGAAATGACGCGCTACGAATACTCACTCTGTGGTTTACCTATATGCATATCCCCACTGGATGTAATATCTGTTAGGAATGGATAATACATTAGGAGGTAATTAAGTATCTCTAAATCGCATCTATTTCAAGTGGCACTAATTTATATGAGGAATAAGACTAAATCCTTAAAATGCGACACAGTTTTGACATTTGATTGGATCGTTTATTCCAATCAAGTGTGCATTTTACGAAATATCTTGAGGGAAAATCTGATTGTTTTTTTTAAATATGTTTTACACAGATTCTAATTAAGAAATGCCAGCTATAGAAGGGCACGATAATATACATACATGACCTTTTCATTGGATTCCGTAATGGATTTTTTTTATTCAGGGGTATTGAATTTGCTCATTTCAGTACTTATATTCGTTGTCAAAAAATTGTTTTTTTCCCTGCTGCTTAAATAAAATTCTCTCAATATGAAAAAAAACAATTTGCATGGGTTAAACAGCTGTGTAAAAAACTAATATTTTGGAAAACCACATAACTAAAGGAATAATTATGAATGTTCTTGCATACATCGCTTTTATGCTTTTGGCAAATTGTCCATCTCAAGGCATACCCAAATTGCACTATCTTCATTAATCTTTAATTTAATAACTCAATTAACTGATAGAGTTCGCGTAAATCTTTCTTTTAAATATAAACAGCTTTGTCACATAATGTTTAAACATGTGCGAATACTGTAAAGATATGCGTATTCATCCAAAAATCGGAGGGAGAGCCTCCATATGGGGTGATTCTATTAAAATGTATGCCACTTGTGTTGATAATGCAAATTGTTCCACAGTAGATAGGCCATTTCATTATTAGCTATTCTATTACTTTCCTAAACGTGAGGTGGATTCGACCGAACTTTCGCCTTTGTTATCATGAGTAAATTACTTTTAAGGCGAATTTCGATTTCGCCGTAAGATTTTGGACACCATCTTGAATAAATCCCCTCTTTTGGACCACTTTTTACACTTTTGGGAACACCTGATTAATGTTTGGGGTCATAAAAGGAACCCTAAAAAGTTGGTTTAGTTTTTAGGGGTTGGCAAGGGGGTGGTCCTGGCTTTCCCTAGTATGAATTAGTACAACTCATAGATCACATGATATGCATTTTCCCTTCACATGAATTTTTAGAGTTATTTACTTATTATAGTCTCATTATTGTTATATTTTATGGTATTATTAATTATAGATTTTTATTATTAAACAACTTACCGACTGTTGCAAAATTATTCCAGCGGCCCTGTCCCGCTCTATCCTGATGGTTACTTAATCATCTGCTTACACTTGGCGGTGTCTGACTATTCTTAAAAAAAGAATTCTAAAACTAAAGCCGGAACGCAAAACCGCTAAAAACATTGACAATGGACGAAAAAGATAAACGTGGAAATGCATTTATTCGAATTTGATCTTATGACGGTTATGGGGGGACTGACAAAAATAAGTTTGAATTTTTGACATGATGTTTGACATGCTTTAATAGTTTCCATCCTGGGGTTTGCTTAAGATATCGGAGTAACCTTATTCTGTATAGGGAAAGCAGAAAAATCAAAACAAACTTAAAGACAATATATAATGTAAAGAGAGGTGGTATTGAGTAACATTAGTTCGTGACTGACAGACACCACAACACACACACACCCACCCCAAATACACAACAACACAAATCAAGTTTACGAGGTTTAGAAAACTGGAGGTTGCATGCTTTTTTTAAAAATATCAGATGCGGTCATGCCAAGCTGTGTTCAGGAATGTGACCGCATAAGTTCAAAGTCCACTCGATGGATGTCGGTCACATTCCTGAATGCAGCTGGTCATGGGTATTCTCGCTGCATTACCGCATCTACATAAGCATGCATCCGGTTTTCTGAACCCCGTCATATGCTTTGCCTCCTTTAGAAGCGATCTTAACTTTTAAAGAGAAAGTAAAGAAATTTGAACGTATTTGTGATATATGTTTATGAAGATGCAATTTGTATATGTATGATAAAATGTGTAACAGTAGAAAAACAATTAAAGCAATTTGCTTTTCCTCTCCATGTCACTAATAACGTGATGCCATCTGGATGTTTAAATGTTGTTTGATATACAGGCGTCCCAGAAAAAAGCTTTGATAATGATATGTCCAAACTCACTTGTGACAATCGGGGCATATTGTTAATTTTTTCTAAATGAGCATGATAAACAAGATTATTATTTGATGTTTTAGTACTGAATTATGCACCAACGCCTTCAACATGTCCGCCCTCTCTTTCGGTACAACGTCTGCAACGACGTCGCATATCAGCCACAGCCCGTCTGACCATGCATTGCAGGATCATCACGTAAGACCTCCACCTTATGTTGAATACGGGCTCGCGAATCCTGAAGGTTCGCGGTTACTGTGTAAACGTTGTCCTTCAATATCCCCATAAGAAAAGTCACAGGTTGTCAATTCATGTAACCTGGCGGCCATTCCCACACACATGATTCAGGGCTACACCGTCTGTCCCCCCAACAGTTTCGTAGGTCATTTGTCTGACAGCAAGGTATGTGGGCAGGTGCACCATCCTTTACCCACACTGGTCGGTAAGACAACTCATTTTTTGGTTGCCAGCAGTTTCAAGTTCGGGCCAGCATCGTGGTTACATCGGAGATAAGCTTTGCCCATTGACATTTCGTTCGAAAAAAGTAATATAGGCCCATTAACCACTTCTTTCCAAACAGAAGCATCCGTCTCAAGTTTCTCCTCGACGCTGATTGTATCAAATTTGACACTTGTGGGGTTTCCCATCCTCCAGCTGATGAACTCAATGACGTTGTGGGTGGTACCTCAACAAATTCCTAAAAAATCCTGCTTGTCCGCCAATTGTGTGAAATGCTCAAGAAATCTTTTGTCTCTCTGACATCGATCCAATAGCCATGCACTCGGTAAAAGTTTGCCTTCTTCTGACGTCATCGTGCTGAAGTTGATGGCGACTGCAACATTCTGTATTGATGGAAGTTCAATTCAAATCGTTGTTATCCTGTTGCAGGATGAAAACGGGAGAGTCCAATTCCATTTCTTCTTGCAGTAAATTTCCTTGGATGTTCTTGTAGTTTACGTAAAAATACGTTAATGTTGTTGTCAGTTTTTCTCCACTGTGCTATTCCCCCTGAGTACCCTTAAGGCTTGTGCCATGGACGGATTAGATTGCGGACCCTCGAAGGCTTCCCTAAAAGCATATTGATTCGGTGTAGGCTCTGTGTTTCATGAAATTTTGTCACACGAACACCTTTGCTAGCGTTGCAACTTAAAAATGTTTGAAGTGTGAAAGCATTATTTACCATTGGTATTGCGCCTAATTCGTCAAGTAACTTCTTATTACATAACCTACGAATGATAAAAGTTAATCTGGCCATACTCTTTCCACCTTGGTTGCAAGATAACCAACAAACTAAGCATTTCCATACACACAAAATAGCTTTACTGTCACAAGTGAGTTTTGACATGCCATTTTCCAAATCAATAGTGTTCAGTGGGCATGACCGGAGAAATTCCGTTTTGAAAGGATCGTTTTCTACGTTAGATAAAATAATTATTATAGTTTGTCCCTCAGGATTCTACCGTGGCCCTGAAGGGTCAGGACTACTTGACGATGCCCACATGACGAGATACATAACGAGATAATGCAAACAATAATTTTCAATAAAGTGATCTTTGAAGACCACATAATTGACCACAATAATTTTCAGATGACGTGATACTTGATCACATTACGAGATATTTTTCAGATACGATATACCTTGACTACATACTTGGACCACCGAATTTTTCCAGATGACGAGATATTTGGACCACATTAATTGACCACAATTTCCAGATGACGTAATACTTAATCACATAACAGATATTTTTTCAGTTGACGAGATACTTGACGACATAATTGACCACATATTGTGAGATGACGAGATATTGACCACATAATGACCACATAAATTTCGATGACGTGATACTGATCACATACGCGATTTTTTCAGATGACAGATACTTTTGAGACGAACATATTGACCACATAATTTGAGATGACTAGATATTTCACCACATAATTGACCACATAATTTCCATATGAACGTAATACTACTTGACCGAATGATATATTTTTAGTATGACGAGATACTTGACGACATATTGCACATAATTTTGAGATGAACAATATTTTACCACATAATTGACCACATAATTTTCAGATGACGGGATACTTGATCACATTAAACGAGATATTTTTCGATGACGAGATACGTGTGCACATTTTGACCACATAATTTTGAGATGACTAGATATTGGACCACATATTGACCACATAATTTTCAGATGACGTGATACTGATCACAAATACGATATTTTTCAGATGACGTGATACTTGACGACATAATTGACCCCATAATCTTGAGATGACAAATATTGACCACATAATTGAACCACAATAATTTCCAGATTACGTAATACTTGATCACATAACGAGATATTTTCAGATGACGGATACTTGACGACATAATTTACGCACATAATTTTGAGATGACGAATATTGACCACATATTGACCACATACTTTCCAGATGACATAATACTTGATCACATAACGAGATATTTTCCATATTGACGAGATACTTGACGATATAATTGACCACATAATTTTGATATGACGAATATTTGACCCACATAATTGCACCCACATAGTTCCGATGACGTGATACTTGAATCACATAACGATATATTTTTCAGATACGAGATACGTGACGATCTATTGACCACATAATTTTGAGATGACGAGGTATTTGACCACCTAATTGACCACATAATTTTTCAGCTGACGTGACCTTGATCAAATAACGAGATATTTTTCAGATGACGAGATACTTGACCACATAATTGTACACATAAGTTTGAGATGACTAGATATTTCACCACATAATTGACCAAATTCAATACGTAATACTGATCCCATAACGAGATTTTTCAGATTATAGATATTTGACCACATAGGTTGACCACATAATTTTCCAGATGAACATACGTACTTACTTGATCACATAACGAATATTTTTCAGATGACGAGATACTTGACGACATTAATTGACCACACATCATTTTGAATGACGAGATATTTTGACCATAAAAAACATAATTGACCACATAATCTCGAGATGACGAGATATTTGATCACATAACGAATAGTTTTCAGATGACGATATACTTGACGACATAATTGACCAAATAATTTTTGAGATGACGAGATATTTGACCACATATTGACACATAGTTTTCATATGACGTGGACTACTTGATCACATAACAGATATTTGTCAGATTACGCGATACTTGACGACATAAGTGAACCCATATTTTGAGATGACTAGATCTTTCACACCACTAATTGAAACCACATAATTTCCAGAATGACGTAATACTTGCCTCCAAACGATATATTTTTCAGATGACGAGATACTTACGACCATAATTGACACATACTTTTGAGATGACGAGATATTTTACCACATAAAGTGACCACATAATGTTCCAATGACGGAAACTTGATCACATAACGAATATTTTGCAGACAGATGACGAGATATTGATCACATATTGACCACTAATTTTGAAGATATGACGAGATATTGGAACACATAATTGCCACATAATTTTCAGATACGTGATACTTGATCACATAACGAGATATTTTTTTTCAGATGACGAGAATACTTGACGACATAAATTGAACCACATACTTTGAGATGACAAGATATTTGACCACATAAGTGACCACATCATTTTCCAGATAACGTAATACTTGATCACATACGAGATATTTTTCAGATGACTAGATACTTGACGACATCCTTGACCACATTTTTGAGATACGAGATATTTGACCACTACTTGACCACATAATTTCCAGATGACATAATACTTGATCACATAACGAGATAATTTTTTCGAGATGACGAGATACTTGACGACTAATTGAACCACATAATTTTGAGATGACGAGATTTTTGACCACATAATTGACCACATTATAGTTCCGCATGACGTAATCCTGAGCCACCTAACGAGATATTTTTCAGATAATGAGATAATTGGACATAATTGACTCAACAGATTATTTTGAGATGACAAATATTTCACCACATATGACCACATAATTTTAAGATGACGTGATACTTGAACACATAACGAGATATTTTTGAGATAACGTGATACTTGACAACAGAATTTACGAATAATTTCGATATACGAATATTTGACCGCATATTGACCACATAATTTCAGATGAGGTAATACTTGATCACATAGCGGAGATATTTTTTCAGTTGACGAGATACTTGACGACATCATTGACCAACATAATTTTGAGATGACAAGATATTTCACCAAATAATTGACCACATAATTTTCAGATGACGTGATACCTGATCACACTAACGATGATATTTTTTTTAGATGACTAGATACGTGACGACATAATTGACCACATAATTTCGAGATGACGAGGTATTTGAATGACCACATAATTGGACCACCTCTTTTTCAGATGACCGCGATACTTGATCACATAACGAGATTTTTTAAGTTGATGAGATACTTGACGATATAATTGACCACATAATTTTCGCAGATAAGCCCCGTCAATTTTCGTCGTCCCTCGCGCGATCCCTGCGCAATGTATATTACGCATTTATATTTCTTTATTATTCTTTCTTTTATGTTATTTATTTATTTAACATTTACAATAAATTATATTAATTATTTCGAATTGAATTAATATTTTTCATTCATTTTTTATTCATTCATTTATTTACTTGTTTCTCTAATTTATTATTTCCAATTAATTTATCAATTAAATAATTTATTACTTGTGTTAATCATTTATTTTTATTCATTTTTTATTTACTTATTTATTAATTATTTCCAATTGATATAATAATCAAATATTTATAATTTTTAATTCATTTATTTATTTTCTTGCAGTATTTATTTATTTTATTTATTTTTTATTTCTGCATTTTAGTTATTATTTTACTTTTTTATTTTATTAAAAAGCTTTACATTATAGTGCAAAAATTTTATTTTAATCATTTATTTATTTATTTATTTATTCATTCGTTTTTCTTTTTTCATTTATTAATTTTCTTATTTTTATATCTCTTTACTGTCTTTCAAAATTTTGATATGAAATAATATAATTATTTATTCATATTTTAATTTTATTATTATTTAATTTTTATTTTAATATATTTCATTTATTTAATTATTTATTTAATTTATTTATTTATTTCATTCTTATTTTATTTTATGTAGTTATTTATTTTATTTATTTTTTATTTCTTTTATTTATTTTATTTTATTTTATTGATTTTTATTTATTTTATTTTTCATTTATTTTATTTATTATTTATTGACGAGATCTTGACCACATTTGACCATATAATTTTCAGATACGTCATACTTGAACACATAACGAGATAATTTCGAGATGACGAGATTTTTACCCGCCATAATTGACCACATAATTTTCAGATGACGTGACTTTGATCACATAACGAGATGTTTTCAGTGACGACGAGTTACTTGACGACATAATTGACCACATAATTTCGAGATGCCCCGCAATTTCGTCGTCTGCGCGGTCATTGGCCAAGGATTTACACCGATACAGCACATACATGGTCACACGGGCCACAGGAGGTGGATGTTAACTTTATAGACAAGCGCAATTTCAAGACTTTTAAAACAAAACACTAACTATTTCTTTAAATTTACAGCTTTCCCCACGTACCTTACGGAATCGCCAATGCCTTGCAAATAATACTAGCACTAAGCCCGGCCTTAATAGCGAGTCCTTAAGTTACCTCATGAACTTGGACGAGCATGACTAGGGCGAACTCTGTTGTTCGTCCCATACATGCATATACACCCTGATATTATAAGCTTACTGCATAAACTTACCTGATATTGGAACTGTGCTTACAACCATCATTGAAACCACTGTTGCCAGTGGCGTAGCCAGACCTGACTTCAGGAGGCAAGACCCAAAGTTTCCTCCCTCCCGATTTCAGATTTGTTCGCTTTCTTGCGTGAAATTTTTTTGGTACAAATGTCGAACCCCTGCAAACAAACATGCAGTTTAGAAAACTGATGTCCATTTCAAATTTTTTCCACAATTTTTCATCCAATTGCCCATTTTTGTGTCGTCTGCACATTGCAGAAGGCACATAGGGATCTCTTTTTCTGGCGTAGTCTGTGTAATCTGTGTGTCCTGTGTTTCTATGTATCCTGTGTGTGTGTTCTGTGGGTCAAAATGTTAAACCCTTAATATATTGCATGCCGTCTGAGTTCCGTAATGAAGGGCTACTGTGATGTAACTTGGTGGAAAGAAGGGGGCGGGGTGGGATGACATGTTTGGTGACCCATGTGACGACCTTGGTGACCTCATGTGCACCCCTTTGGCCGGTCAAAACATGTAAACCCTTAATATTGCATGCTGTGATGAGTCCATAAGGGCTACGATGATGTAACTTGGTGGAACGGAGGGGGTAGGTTGGGGTGACATGTTTGGTGTGACCTCGTGTGACCTTGGTGGACCTCAGTGACCTTGTTTACCTCGTGAACTTTGGACTAATTCACAAATCTCGCGACGCAAGACTACAGCTCGGCGGTCCAGGTGGACCGCGATGTATTTTTTATATCTCTTTCCCCTTTCTCTCCTTCCCTTTTTCTTTTCTCCGTCCTATTTTTTTCTTCCTCCCTTTTTCGTTTTCTCTCTCTTTTCCGCTTTTTTCTTTCCTTCTCTTTCCTTCTCCCTTTCCCTTTGCCTTCTCGATTTTTCCTGTGTGCCTTTCCCGTTTTTCCCGGTTTTAATCTTTTGTCGGGGGGGGACTCTGCACCCTTGCCCACCCCCCCCCCCCCGGCTACGCTAGCTGTACTTTGCCTTTTATTGGACAAACTGTACAGTGCAGGCCAACCACATATACCAGCATATAATTATCATGTTTCTCATATCGTAATAGGGCCCTTGCAATCCATTCTACATTGCATTGGCATTTAAAAACAGAAAAATGCCGGACCCAATCCTAAGTTTCGTCTAAAATGCTGCTGCTTCTAATTCAGTTTCACCAGAGGTATTTTTTCAAAAATAATGAACAAAGGTCAGCGGAATTTATTTGCGCTAAATTAATGAGTAACGGGTAAGTACAGGTGTCCCTTGTGTCCCAAATTTAAATCGCATGTCTTGGAATTTGGACATTTGGCATATAGCGAGGCACCGTAAGCAGGTTTTACAGTCTGTGTAGAGGCACTGATGTGTACATGTCTATGTAACAGACCAGCAGAGACTACTCCTTGAGGTTGAAAATATACACAGACGGCCTGATCGCTAATTTTTGCCAGAATTTGCTCAAGAAATCTCTCATCAGCCCCTGGTTAAGCATTTATATCAATCTTCATATCTATTGACAAGCAGAGCCCATTTGCTGTATGTTCTTATCTGAAGTTCAAGTTCTAATATCCTAATTAGAAAACTACAATAGCTGTTTTGAATTGTGTTTAAAGCATTATATCTTCGGATCAGTTTGATTTGAATAAGTTGAACTGTTTTAAGTTTGTTATTTATTTAGTTCTAAATCGAAAATTCCCTGTAGGTTCAAATACATTCGATGTTGTTTTCCAGTGGGCATCGCCAGTTTCAATTTTACCTTGATTTACTGATTCACAGCCTGCCCCGCCTAGACATTATAGGCAGTCACAAGAATCTTGTGTGTACTCACTAAGAATAGTGTCCCTGCATTATGGTTTGGACAAATCATTCTGACAGGATCAACAAAGCACCACCGCTCATAAATGATCTGAATAGCCATTGCTTATGAATGACACACCCCGAGTGAACAAATGCCATGGCCTTATTTGTTTCACACCGTGTCTCCCAATCTGCAGTTAATTTAATTGTTACCATTTCTGGTTGATTGATTGCATAGTCTATAAGCATATGCAAATTTTTATCATCTTTAAAGTGTCCCTGCTGAATCATCAAAGAGTGCCTGAGTTTGTTTTTTGAATACCAAAATCAACAAAATGCCTTCACACACAATGTTTTGCCTATGGGAGCTTTTACCATGTTGGACACTTTGGGCTATTGTGTTTTTCCTGACTTAATCATTGTAAGAGTTGTCTAGTCCACCCATTCAAAATCAGCATCTTTAAAGATAATTTCTCAACAACCGAACATCAATTTTTATTATTCAAACGACCAAATGTTTTTTTTTAACAAACCCCCGAAATTGACATTCTGAAGGTTGTGGATGCATTTTCAATTTTATTGGGTCATCCCTACAATCGTAGGATTTATTTATTCTGTTACCTCTTGCATATTTTGCATGTAAGTTTTCTCTTGAGGGATTGGTCGAGCATGACCTAATTCCGTGTTTGTACAACCAACTGGTTGTTCAAGAGCAACTTGAATCTTTCACTCTGAATTCATTAATAAAGCAAAAGTCCCCTTCGTCAGTTGTCGCAGCTAAGTTATAAAGCGTGATTGAACACACATTTGAGTCGACTTCGATCGATCATTTGGGTTCGGTTCAATAAACCAAAAAAGGCCAAGCAACATTTTGATCGTATCCTGTTTAGATTTGGAAGTAAACAGGATTTACAATATTTTATAGAACGGACCCAAATTACATAATTTGTTTTGCAAAACATCAAGTATCTTTAATCCTTTATGATTTTACTACTTAGCAAGTGTGTTTGTTTCGTACTTCAATCGTGTTTTATATAATTTTGTGGGACAAATGAAGATAACAGTTTTAATGTTTCATTATTAATTTTTTTCGCCTCTAATGTAGTACGAAGAAAATTTGCGGTATTTTTTGGCATGACTTGAATGGAGGGACACGAACGTTGCAGTCGATTTCTGTGAAATTCAACATTACCTCTCACAGGAGTGGAAACGGCCTAAAACCTTTAATGAGGTAACACGAATAAAAAAAGTCCTATTTTATTGCTTGCGATAAAGTGTGAACGCAATTCCAATGTGGACCGAGTCTACATACATCGGTCGACCCTAATACTTGAGAATGACAGTTTAACCAGTTTTTCAATACGAGAGACGCCTGGGCGTTACTAGTAAATAAAAGAAATATTTTTAATTGTTAAATTTCACACACTTTGGTGAAATCTCCCTCCATCTGGTACCAAATTTTAGATTTTAAGCTTACTCATCTGCCTCTATATTTATAGCATCTAGCTGAGATACATTTACTGTCATTATATGATCATATAAACATTGATGGGTTGAATCCAAAAATTGAAAATTGGAAAAATAAATCAGGGGGCTGAAAGGGTTTCAGTAAGATGTCAAAATTTGTAAATATAAACCCTTATCTTGCTGAAGCCCATCCATAAGCATAGGCTCAAGTTTGATGGGAGTATAGACTAACTAAGCCTATGGTAGCGCCTCACTGGTGGAGTCCTATTGCCATATCCCCTAATTGCATACGTTGTCCGCTGTGCTGAGGGATATCTGGCTGCGGGTAAAATCCCCAAACCCCAAACCTGCAACTTGAAATCAAGAACCCCCCTAATATTAATTTTCAATTAGCCTTTTTATTGATTACAATTGGTATCATAATTTACTACAAATTGTGTGTTGGAAATCAGCTCAGAAATCACTTTTTACACAGATGGCTAAACACAATCATGAATAATCATGGATGTAAAACAAAGTAACCAATCCTGTCCCCACCCAAAAAATATAAAAATTAAAAGGTCCACTTTTCTCATTATGACCATATTAAAGTAGAAATTGAAGAAACTGGGCAAAAGGTCCAGTTTTTTTGTGACAGAAATTAAATAGGCCTACAGTTTAACCCATTACTCTTCATGCACTTCAGGCCAATTGAAGTACATTTGGTAGGCTGGATGGGGCTCGGGGCTGGCATTAATCCCTGGTGTAACAATTTTTGTACCCATGTTGCCAAACTGTTCATCAGGGCTAAAACGTGGCACATGCCATCGGCACAGAAGCGTCAACGCCCATATTAGACTTGTAAAATACTACGCCTGAATCACCCAATGGGTGATAATGTGGGATTGGTTTGATCCCGATGGGTCAACTCAATCTGTGTTAAGGACCGCATGACGTTCCCAAAATCGCGGAAAAAAGGGTAAGTTCAAGGAAATGTTCGCGGACAAAATTGTCTCCTGAAAATTTGGGAAATATGTTTTTTTATGAAACATGTCCGCAAATTGGAAAAGGGGTCCAGCTTTAATCAAATATTTAAGTCCATCAAATTTGATACTCCCATTTGCAACGTGACATATCTGCGAATCATGAATTTTCCCTGAGCTAATAATCTGTCTGATTTACTTTAGTGGGCCATTTTTTACTAATTTAGTGTGGTGCGTTTACAATTGTTGCTTTTATTTTAGTGGAGCGTGCTTGAACTTCAGGTAGCACTTAAACCGCTATTTTTTAATTACCTGCCTTTCAAATATCAAGTCAGACGAGCAAATTTAGTATAGAATATTACGATTAATTAGTGTACAGTCTAGTGTTTTATTAACGATGGACTAATACCAGGCTTAAACTTTAAGCTAGATAAGCATTTTGCATTCTAAAAGAATGGGTCAAACGATTCCGGTGTTCACTAGTTGTTTCATGGATCTTGCTGTACATGTATTCTATTGAATTGTTGTTCAGATGAGTTGAAAGTCAATGCACACGATATAATATTGCCTTGTTGGATGTGCAATATTATTACATACTATAATTCTCTTAAAGGGGCATTGGCCATATTCATAATTTGTTTGGGATAAATTCACTGATAACACTCAAACTGAACTGTGATAAAATCTGTGGAAAAACTTGCCAATTTGACACAAAACCCTCGGAAAACAAGGAAAACCCCATGTTCTTAACCCTCGTCTACCTGAAGCCATTTTTTTGTACCACCCCCCGTGTTTTCCGTTATTGACACCCGATCCTGTAAATTTTGTACCAATGGATAGCGTGGTTTCTTCTTTCTCATTGGTACCAAAAATACTAACATCCCATTATGACGTGCAGCATGACGTCACATGTTGAGGAAAGTACGAAAATACTGATATCGGGTGGACATTTTCTTTTTTCGCAATTTTTGCGACTCAAATACCAACACCTTATTATCGCTCTAAATGTCTGTCATTATAATAAAACTAGTCAATTTTCATCAAGTATAAGTCAAAAACCGCATCAAATCTGATTTTTCCTAACCTTTTTTTATTTAGCGAAAAATTGAATTTTTCACTGCTTGTGTGTGTCTATGGAACTGCAGGTTTGCCTGATATGCACACATTATGACTTCATTGTTACGTAATGCTAGGCATGTTGGTAGCTCATTTTGGTATCAATGGCAAGAGGAGTACCATAGCTATCTACTAATTGGTACCACAATCAGTGTATGGTGAGTTCCTGTTTTGGGTAGGCATGTTGGTACTTCTCTTCCTTAGGGTGGGTGGTTACCACCCCCCCCGCCCCATCCATCACTTTGGGATCACCCTGTATCTTACCTATACCCCGTGGATGTTTGTTTTTGGATTAAAGGAGCGGAACATGTCAATAGTGACACGTTACATTAAATAATTTGGCACCAACAAGGGGGTTTTAGCAGCCCGGGGAAAAACCCTCTGAAGGGGGGTAGATGAGGTAGATGAGGGTTAAAGCATACTGGGGATGAGGTTAATTTATTTGTCACATTTCGTAAGCTTGTAAATCAATATTGTGGCAGTTTATTGTAGATATAACACTTAATTGATCGTTTTGAATACGGACATGGGTTGTTTGTCATTATGATGGCAAGATTTACAACAGTGGTCGAATTCTGCAGCTGTCACGCCGATAATAGAAAATTAAGAAAAGTTGTTGTTTTTCTCTGGAAGAAAAGTGAAGATGCAAGCAAAATTGGCATACATTCATTTCATATAAACCACTAAATGAAAGAAAAACTCAACTTTTTTTGACAAAATTCGGGGGGGATGATGTTGAAGTTGTCCAATGCCCCTTTAAAAACACTCTAAATAAGTTATATACTATTGCCTAATTTAACAAAAGCAAGAAAAACTTTTAAAAAAACACAACACCAAAAAGAAAACCACCAAACATTGTTTTTTTGTTTCCCCCCACACCCCACCCCCCCCCACCCCCCCCCCCCCCCCCCTCCCACCGCCCCACCAGCCCCCCCCCCCCCCACCACCCCCCCCCACCCTCCCCCCCCACCCCCCCCCACCCACCCCACCCCCCACCCCCCCCCCCCCCCCCCCCCCCCCCCACCACCGCCCCCCCCCCCTCCTCCCCCCCCTCCCCCACCCCCCCCCCCCCCCCTCCCCCCCCCCCCCCCCCCCACACCCCCCCCGCCCACCCCCCCACCCCCCCAACTCCCCACCACCCCGCACCCCGTTTTTTGTTTTTTTTTTTTTTTTAATTGATTTATTGTTTTTTGTTTGTTGTGTTTTTGTTTTTTTTTTTTTTTTATTTTTTTTTGTTTTTTGTGGTTGTTCTTTTTCCCCCTGTGCTCTCGGGTCCACTTTTGCAAACTTTGTCCTTGGCCTCTCCCCCTCGGGTGTTTCTCCCTCCCCTTTTGTCCTTGCCCCCCCGCGCGTTCTCTTTCCCTGCGCGTCCCTCTCACATCGCGCCGTGACCTGCGCGCCCCCGCCGTTGTACCTTGGTTCCCTCCGCCCCCTCTCTCTCCCCCTTCTGTCGTCCCCTCCCTCTTCCTCTGCAACTTCTTTTGTCCCTTCTGTCGTCCCCTCTCTCGTCTCTCGAAATCTATGTGGTCACGTCATGTCGTCTGGTATCTCGTCATCTGCCCCATATCTCGTTATGTGATCCAGTAGAACTTCATCTGGAAATTATGTGTCAATTATGTGGTCCACTATCTCGTCATCTCAAAATTACGTGGTCAATTATGTCGTCAAGTATCACGTCTCTGAAAAATATCTCGTTTGTGATCAAGTATCACGTCCTCTGGAAATTATGTGGACATTATGGTGGTCCAATATCTCGTCATCGCTCAAAATTTATTGGTCATTTATGTCGTCAAGTATCTCGTCCTCTGCAAAAATATTTCGTTATGTGATCAAGTATGTGGTCCAATACCTCTTCCTTCATCTCTGCAAATTAGTGGTCATTTTAGGTCGTCAAATATCTCGTCATCTCAAAATTATGTGGCCAATTATGTAGTCAATTCTTGTCATCTCGAAATTATGTGGTCAATTAAATGGTCCGTCTAGTATCTCGTCATCTGACAAATATCTCGTTATGTGATCAAGTATCACGTCATCTGAATTAGTGGCCAATTATGTCGTCAAGTATCTCGGCATCTGAAAATACTCGTTTGTGATCAAGTATCACGTCTTCTGGAAATTATGTGGTCCAATAATCTCGTCATCTCGAAATTATGTGGTTCATTATAATGTCGTCAGTATCGCTCAGCTGAAAAATATCCTCGTGATGGGGGGTGGGTGGGGGGGGAAAATCAAGTAATCTCGGCCATCTTAAAATTATGTGTTTCAATTATTTTGTCAAATATCTCGTCATCTCAAGTTATGTGGTCAATTATGTCGTCAAGTATCTCGTCATCTGAAAAATACCTCGTTATGTGATCAAGTTCACGTCATCTGAAAATTAATTGGCATTATGTGGTCCAATATCTCGTCATCGTCGAAATTATTGGTCAATATGTCGTCAATTATCTCGTCATTCTGAAAATATCTCGTAATGTGATCAAGTATCACGTCATCTGGAAAATTAATGTGGTCCAATTATGTGGTCAAATATCTCGTCATCTTCAAAATTATGTGGTCAATTATGTCGTCAAGTATCACGTCATCTAACAAAAAATTATCTCGTTATTGATCAGTATCACTTCTCCTCAAAATTATGTGGTCAATTATTTCGTCAAGTATCTCGTCAACTGAACATATCCTCGTTATAGTCCTCTCAATCTACAGTATGACCTAGAGATAATTGCCTACAGGCAGGTTTTCTTGCTGTAACTTTCTGTACAAACCCTCCCAAACAACATATAAAAAGTAGAAAAAAGGACGCAAGGCAAGACATGCTAATTGCATAAAACCTATATGCTATTTCTGCCTATATTTGGTTATTATTCAACCTATTTCCTCTTGTTTTTATGAAATGTTTATTTTTTTCAACAACATATTAACCTTGTTTCATTAAACTGTTTATGGTTATGCTTCAAATGTTTGCAATTGATACATTAAAGTGGTAGTGAGATGATAATTTTTTCAAGATTGCTGCCGTTTTGACGCCAAATTTTATATCCCGCCAAAATCGAATGATGGGACCAGGTGTCTTTGATGTTGTTTCATTTCTTCAGCGTTCTGAAACTCCTCTGTAGTGAAAGGTCCAGTCGTGATGGTAGGGTGTCTGCTATCTGTGATTGAAGAAAGGTTCATCAGGTTGGTGTTATTCTGAACCGTTTGTGCCAAGTAGAGAGCGAAAGTGTTGAAACCCTGTGTTAGCCCTCCTCAGCGATTCGCCTTTGATTCTACCTCATGCCTCACAGGCAGCAGTATGGTTGTTTTCAAGATTTAAAGATGTCCCATTCTTCTGCCCCGGACTTAACATGTTCCCCCAACACATTGTTAACAATCACCAATTGCCTTAGCCTTAACATCATCACGTTTGTGTCTTGCACATCTACTGGGTTAGTATGGTGTTTCTTTAGTTCCTCTCTGAGTCTTGTAGACTTTCATCATTTGAGGCAAAGGCAGTATCTCTTCTTCTCCTAGGAGCATCTCAGGCATTATTTTTTTTTGTTGGCTGTGTGAGGATAGCATAATACTGTACTGGCGTTTTTTGTCTTCAAGCTTGTCAACAAGAGTGTTGAACTTGTTATGTGCTGCTACATGTATACTGCCACAGCTTTGTATGTCCCCGACTATCCCTTCCTACAGTCGATTGTTTTTAATGGGATCTCTGGGAGGAAGACTATCTGGCCCCTACAAAGCTAATTATAATGAGCAGACTTAAACACTTCAAAAGTTTTAGCTCGAATCTACTTCTTTCTACGCAGAATGTAGTCCAGCTGGAAAGGTTCTCCATTTGGGGACGGTGTATCCACAGTTCTACTTGCTTGATTTTGGAATCTGGTTTTGGTGCAATAATGTTAAATGGTTCCAATGGAAGTTCCTTCAGTACAACCATTTCCGGTTGTTCTCGTTTTTGGTTTGCAAGTGAACAGCGGTGTCTTCAGGCCCATTCTTAGCTTTGTAATCTCAGGATGTACGATAATTTGACTGGAAACTGTGGTGGCTGTGGATATTTCCACGTTAAAAATTGAGAGGCAATGGGGGGGGGGGGGGGGTCTTTCCACTACGGTTTACGCAGAATATGCCTCGGGATAGAACCTATTTCAAACTGGCTTTACCCAATACCCTTTTTGTGCGGCGGTCCTATCCTATTACCCGGGTATTACCAATTTTCTTCTTCCTGCTATCCACTTTTTTTCACACATTTGCAGGTATGCTCGCAAACAATTGAACAA
>JAMKCH010022430.1:0-20310 GCA_023653785.1 Ophioderma brevispina | reverse complement strand
ACTGACGTAATAATAAATTAGAACATTAAGTTCCGGAATGAATATTTTGTTTCATTTCGTTTGTGTTTTAAGGGGGGGCTGAGTCATCTTTTGTGGAATTTTGGAGTTTGGACCCTTTTTGAGACTTTAACATAGCAAACTTGAATCTTAGCTTTAAATTGCTTTTTTTTGGGTTCAAATCGTATATTGGGTTCCAGAGTTACGGCTTATCATATCAGAAAAGGTTGACGCAAAATTGAAGCGAACATATCTTCCTATACAAATGTATGCAGTACATTTCTTTTGTATTTTGTTTTTTTAGGGCGTGATATTAAAAAAATTGCACATAAATCCAGAAAATAAGGCCATTTATTCCATTGACATTAATGATCTACTTTTGTAAAAATATGGCTTGCACATATTTTAGTGAGCTTTTTAAAAGTTTTACTTTGGCTACTTCGAGCCTAATTTAAATTTCAGTGTTTCAGATTTAAAATGGATATTTCGGCATGTTGCGATTTGTCCCGCTTCTTTGATATGGTGCGCGCAGATTTTTTTCATTTAACGCAATGGCCATTTGGAGCTGCAAATTTTGGAATATGGGTCAATTTGTATGTCCAGATTTTTTTACAGAGGGAAATTTTTTGGATTACGTAATGTAACCAGAACGAACCAATTTTTAATTTTTTTCCCCAAATGTCACTTTTTTGTTATTTTTTTCCGGTCCTTTCTCGCGATTTTAACATTCAGTTAAATTTGGTCTTTAAAAAGTTAATAACATGTTATAACATAAATGCAAAGTTTGGTACAATAGGGCAAACTGTTACTGAAAAGACTGGGCTGCAAGTCACCCTTTTAAAAAGCAAGATGGCCGCCGTTTACCATAGCAACCATGAAAAATTTCGCCATTTTATTGTTGAAAATTAATTTACCAACAAGTTCTATAATCTCACCGATATGAAGGCCATAGGTGCTGTACTTTGGAAATCACCTTTTCCACTTCAGCCCCCCTTAATTGTTATTAATACACTAATCAGTGATTTGATAATCACAATCGAAAAAAATCATCAAAATCAGATTTGCATGTCGTAGCAAGTACAGGTATCCTAACATACCCTCAAAATGATAGAACCAGAAGCAACTAATAAGGACAGGATCGAAGATTTCAGTCATTATTGTCCCTACGTACACTTACTACAACCCGTAATTGAATGGAAATCGTATCTTGGAACCTGCCGTTTCTTCCTTTTCTGTCATTCTAACAGCTGGAAAAGGTAACTTATGAGAAATTCTCAGACCTATTCCTTCAACTTTGGAAGCGATTCCTGCAAAATTTCAAATATTTTTCAAATCACTGATCGTGTCTTTAAGTGGAACACTGCGAATGAATACCATTTGCCTGCCATGTGGATTTGTCGAGCGTTTTCGAGTAAGCTATTGGGCGGAAAAACTCAAAGGGCAAATACTCAACAAATGTTGGACAATTTCAACTTATTTTGATTGATATTTACTCTACGTTACTTAAGCTTTTCCATCCATACCAAATTTTCCAAATATTCAGAATCATGACATATTTCCTTTAGTGCTCAATGGTGCTTAATGATGGGAGTCCTAGACAAAGATGTACAGGTTCAATTTTGAAATTGATATAATCCATGGGTTTACCGTATTCGACCTATTTTGCGCCCCTCCCCTTATAAGCGCGCCTCAAAGACCATTGCCGACTTTGCAAATCAGTCATAATTAACCGCCCCTCCATTTCGGAGAGGTTCACTGTTCTGTACCTCCCTTTGAGTCCACGATTTCTGTTTATTTGTGCTAGTAACTTTCAGCTATTTCCCAGGCTAATATTTACATTTTTTGAATGTTATATTTAACACCCGCAAACATGGTAAATACCAGGGGTAAAAATAGCCACACTGTAGCCCAATGCTGCGAATATATCAAGTATCTTTGGAAGAAATCAAGGTGGCTACTTCACTAGTAAAAGGAACCAGTTTACCAGGATGAACTGTAGTTAAGTCTTTCTAATGGGTGAAAAGTCACTTATGCAAGTGTACCAAAATTAGCGCACCCTAAAACGCGTGACTTAAGTGCCGGGGCGCTAAATAGGTCGCACATGGCACAGGTTAAAAACAGCAAATAAATAAATAGTCAATTTCAGGTTAAATTTTAAAGTTGCTCTGATTTGAGTTTAAAAAATTGTGCAAATTAATTATTGTCCGAGCTCATCGTTAAAATAAGGAATATTTTGACTGTCTAAATGTAGGGTCTCCAACGGTCCGTGTCCATTGCATTCAATGGGGCTTGACCTTGTTTTTTCCCCTATTTGTTAAGCAGCATTTAAGAACACTGAAAACTATTCCTTATTTTAATCCTATGAGCTCCATCATATTGTGGCATTTTTTTATAATCCAAATTGGAACAACTTTAAAATTTGATCCCCTGTACCATTGAAAATGACCATTTTTATTGATTTTTTTTCGTTTTCAGCTATAACTCCAACCTTAATGTTGCAAGATAGTAAAGGTATAGCTTTTTGGAAGCTTTGGTAAGACAAATAATGGGTATAGTTTTTCAACATGACTGGATCAATTTAAAATGGACCCTGTGTAATCTTTTGTCTAGACCCTCTCCTTAAGGCACTGTTTGCAGCACTTAAGAATCAAAAGTCAGGGATCCCGTCAGGCTGGTCTTACACTAAGTTGTGTTCAGAAATTCCTGCTAGCTCCGCGCAGATGCCTAATGCTTTTTTTTTTACCCCATAAAGTTCATTTTGACACTCCTGTAAAGAGATAACGCGTTGAAGTGTTAAAAATTCCAAGCTGGTTCGATTTGGTCCGCACGACATATCATTATTTGCTTTAAACAAAGTTTTTGTCTGGTTTGAATGTCTTCCATTGCCTACATACATTGTACTTACTGGCTGTTGTGTTTAAAGTAAACATTTCATGATCATACGCTTTGCCTCATTTTGTGTTTTACATTTCACTGGATATCCCTGAAAAAGCCATTTCCCAAATTTCAGTTGATTCTGAGGTGTGGTTTGTATGTTATGATCAGATGTTTTGTATCACAGTGCCCAATAGGCCACTGTGTTGTAATTTGTCCGTTTACGGACAAAACTACCAAAAATCCAAATTTCTTCCAAGTAGATCAAGTTGGAGATTTAGCACACATATACTTAGGCCAACAGTCAGACGATATAAAACTCTCAACTTTTTTGAGGCAGTTAAGGGACATGGGCTGTGGATCACGAATAAAGGGTCATTTGCATTGGATCAACCCGATTCAGATGGGCTTCACAAAACTTGTCCTAACTCTGAACAAACTTCATAGTTTATGAGCAGGGAGGGGGGCAAATCACAATCTGTATATGGATATTGGGTGCAAGGATGGCGCTTTGAAACCCAGGGGCAATTTCGATGTGGAACGTGAGTAAAAAAATAGTGCTCCATTAAGTTGAGAGACAGCCAAAATGCCCCAAATAAGGGGTTTTCGGTGACAAGTTTGCAAAAATTTCCCAACATAGGCTTTTTAGAAAAGTTTGCAAAAATTTCCCAAATAGTGTCTTTAATTGAAATTTTCTCGCACAAACAGTATCTTTGGTGACAGTATGGTAAAATTAAAAAAAATGTGGGTCTTTGGGTGACATTTTCAAATATATGGGGTCTTTGGGTGACGCGATGCTGAAAATTGGAGTCTTTAACAGCTTTACATGCACATCTCCAAGGTGGGAATGCCCCCCAGGGGAATACTTAATGGTACATTTCGCAGGCATAATTTGGATAGACATTTCATATAGAAGTCCTAAGGATGCAAATGAGTATTGCATTGATTCTGCCAAGCGCATGACAAAATCAATTGTAATACAACATTTTTGTATCCTTTGGTGACTTCTGTATGAAACGTCTATCCATATTGATTTGTTATCAATGGCAGATGAACAAAGTGATCAGGTTACCATGCATGTCTATTTCCTAATATTTAACGGTCATGGGCAAAATCATTGTTCCACGGGCCAAGGAGCTAGTAAATTATACCGAGTTTTCAAGTGGCCGTAATTTTATATAAACGGAGACAGTGTTAGCCTGGATGCACGATTTTTCAAAGTGGGGTACACAATAATCAATTCCCTTCATTTTTTATAGCGTGCATACACAGCAACACTACCATAGGTGAAAGTAAAGGGACACAATGGCATGTAAACATATTCAGATATAATGAAATGCAAACCCTTACCTGACATCATTTTCCCCACAAATATGAAACAATTTGGATTTATAATTCTGTAAAAACGCAAGAGTTTGTGGCAATTTCCTGCCACAAAAAATAAAGGTGTTGGCAATCCCTGCCAGAATTTCAGTATATCTAGCAATGTTGTTTTTGTGACAATTCAAAGCATTTTCAAGACCAGATTCAACATGTACTTCACAGGCTGTAATATTGATCCTAAGCAAGTTAAAGTGGACTAGCTGGGAATAGCAATGCACTGGACTCAGGGTTCGCGAGTTCTTCCACAGTGGAAAAAAAACGGCATTTTTTTCCACTTTGAAGAAACAGGTTTCTTCTTTTCTTTTCTTCCACTGAAAGCGAAGAACTAAAAAGTAAGTTCAAATTTCCTATTTAATGCAATGACTTCACTTTTGGTTTAAAAAATTACAGTGACATGAAAGGAGTAACTACTTTAAAATAACCATTCATGGACCCCCCCCACCTACCCCAGTCACGTTTGCATATACTCACTCACATTGATTCACAAAGCCCTAAATTAATATAAAAAATTACTGGAAGAAATGTTTAGAACAACTTTTCACACCACAGGCAAAGCACTCATGATGTTGCCAGAGACTCCTTGTTAAGACGTGAACATCTTCAATTTCTTTAAGCAATGTGATAGTCTTCCTAACCCAGGTTCTCCCCACTAAGCAATACAAAGTTGATGAAATATATTATTATACACAACAGGGAAAACAAAAGAACAATAGTGTTGCTACTTCTATTATTGGTTTTTAAAATTAACAAATTGGCTATACAGATTTTAAAGCTTATTGTTTTGCATCTAGAATACAACAGGACCACGTGAAGTTAAAATGTGCACATGGAAAGATTGGAAAAAATGGTTTAAATTATCAGCTTATAAGGTATTGCCAAGATTAAAACACAAATTGTGAACGAATACGTAATATGCTGCAAGGTGTACTACTGCTATAAAACTTGGTAATTTTATTTTGAACATTGTCTGTAAAATAAGTAAAAGTAACTTAAGTAAGCCTTGATAATTTGAAGTGCAAGCAGATGAATATGGTGTAATTTATTTTGTTCATAATACATTTCTTATTTCTTCCAATTTCTTGCCAGTTTCTCCAGAAGAACCTGGAAGAAACACCTTTTTTTTTCCAGTTTCTTCATTCCTTCCGGAAGAAATAGGTTCTTCCGAAGGTTTCCGAACCCTGCAACTGGTCTGTGAGCTGAATGACTGAATCCTTTTCAAGTTTGATAAAATTGCGGCAGTAATGTCAAGCACTCCTTGGGTGAGAAGTGAGCGTACCAAAAATTAATATTGGTTGTTTTTTCCCTCTGTGACAAAATGTAAACACCCAATTGATTTTCAAATTTGTACAAAGGCTTTTCAAGGGTCCATTTCCATTGTCTGAATATATTTTTCATGTCTGCTGTCCCTCTTAATAATTTTTCATGAGACATCAATGTTGGGCAACAAACAAAGCACGGCCTGACAGTAATGCATGAGCATCTGCAGGTCTTGTGCTTTTAAAGCCATCTATCAGCAATTTCTTTCAAATGTAAATAAATCCCACCCCCTATTTTTCATCAAATTCCATTTTTTTTTGGAAATTGTGGTAGTAAAGACCTGTAGTGGCTAATTTATCAAGAAAAGATTAGTTTATGCTTTCTTTACTAATAAAAGTTGAATACTTAAGGTCTAGAAATGTCGTGAATGGCATCTATAAGACCGCTTTAAATACTTAGTTTTCACAAAAAACGTGGAAAGAGTTGAAGAGGACCCAACCCCAGCATTTAGAGACAAAATGGGCATTTTTGAATATGGAAAAATGACTTTGTGGCTTTAAATTTTGCCCTCAATCAGGCGTGGATCGGCTTATTGGCAATGCTGTAACTGTATGGGCAATATTCTTGGAAACCTCTTAACATGGTCAGTATACTAGTGCACTTGTGTTTGAGCAAAGTGTAAGCTTTAAATACAGTAGGTTAGGCACGCATTTTCATCCCCCACTGCACTTTTCATGAACTGAGATACAGCAAGACTTCAAATCTTCATACAGCCCTCAAAGTGAAGTTTAGGCAATAAATGTTTACCATCCCATGTTTCAGCTATGATTGAGCAAAACTTCAATATCTACCTCCACTGAATTAAAGTTAGGAGTTCCTTTTTCACCTCAAGTCATGCTATGGTTGAGTAAGACTTCATTAGTACACCCTCAATCAGTAAGTTAGGCAATGACTTTTCTCCTCAATTTAAGTGGGATTGTGATGGAGTTAACAAAATATCATACAGCAAAGTAGGGCCCAATTGACTTTTGACCTGCTAAAGCGCCACTGGCACAATTTCACAAAATAAGAACTTTCTTCAATTTACTCGCCAATTTACTCTAGGCCATTGGAAAAAAGATATATACAAAAAATACGATTTGTAAAAAAAAAAAAAAAAAACATACCCCAAAACATATCAGGACAGTCCGGTACTGTTAGGCTAACTTTTACGTTTGCCGTACTTTAAATAACGAATGTGTTTATTTACCATAAAGGTCACAGCCCGGTCAAACAGGGTGGTACATGGGAATCAACTCCAGTGTAGTTTCTTTGTTAAAAACGCCATTTCCATCGTCTGCTGAATAACAATGCACTCTGAGGTCATTTCATTACAAATTTTGTTTCTTTACCGAAAGGGTGATGATTAAGCTTAATCATTCAGGTGAGGGCTAATGTATAAAGCTTACCACCATGCAAAAATACCAATTTTGAAAAATCTCGAGTGCGCACTATTTTCAAATGTGCCAGTGTCTCTTTGACGGCACATGGCCAACCACACTGGTGGCATCCCCATGATGGCAAATATCCAGTGATTTCCTAAACAAATGAATAGAAAAAAATTACAAAATAAGATTCTGCCTGTCGTAACAAGTATAGGTATCTAACATACCCTGCAAGTAAGTGAAGGTCAATCTCTCTTTCCTTGGTGTGTGGACAGAGGACATTTTCCCTATGATCCCATGGTAAGAAAACTACTTAAATATATCCCAAACTATTTTGAATTTAATTGTAAAGCAAGGACAAAAAACTGGGACAACGTTAATTAAAATTGAGCTTTCTGATTCATCTGATCCCTGCAGGGCAAAATGTTGACCTTTAACTTTTTTGGCTTGTACACTGAAACTATACATTGCAGATAGGCTGAAAAACTGTATGTTGGTCTGTTCAAATGCGAGGGTGACGTAATGACGCGGACTCTGCATTCACTCAAGCGTTTCGATTGTGCGCGCTTTGTTCATGTGCATAAATGCTGCAATTCCAAGCTGGGGCGTGCTGTCTCGGGTGCGAAACCCCATATGCCTACAAACCAAAAGTCAAACCTAGGCTTTAAACACGTTGTCGATGTAAGTGTACTTTGTTTTTCTATTTGCTATGAGAGTCTTAAAATATTCGAACTACAAGTCTCACAAAATTATACACCTTTCACTTGGACACGGCCTGTGTGAAGACATACACAATCATCTCATTCTTAGTGACCATAAGTGTTGGCCAAGGTTGCTTAACTCATCCCTTTCATGAAGTTCTTTTCATTCTTTGGCAGGCCTCGGCATGATGTCGTTAAGGGACTAGTCACTTTGGACGCCTTGACCGGATAGATCTAGGACGAAAAAAACAGCAGATAAAAGTTTTTATTTTAGTGGATTGATAGGTTGTCCAAAACGATTCAACATAACATGGCTGGTTTCCTGAAGAGATCGCCAATAACACTTATCCAACATCATTTGAATTGGCTTATTTTGCAAAATAAGATTTTCGGTGGTCTGAAACCTTAATAAAAAAGCATAACCCTTGACGTTATAATTTCTAAATAGATGCCACTATAGTCCATTTCTCTACTCCGTGCAGTGATGTCACAACCTTGACCCACAGTTTACACAGGGTATGTTGCAGTCTTTCTGCGGCATGTGGCGTGTGTGTTTAAAAACGCTGTAACTAGCGTGTGCGGTTTACTGGTGCGACCATCAAATCTCATGCTGACGGTCACTGCACAGAGGTAGGGAAAGGAGGAGTATAAACTTATTTCACTTTAAAATCACTGAAAAGACAGCAAGGTATCCATTTTTTGGCATTTCATAATAAGCCACCAACAAAAGTTAAAATTTGTGAAACAAAACAAGTCGCGCGCCATTATAAGGAACTTGGTATACATGCAACAACACTTCACACTTTCATTCACACAAAAGTGTTGCAGTACAAGTAGGCCTACAGCAGGCGCACCGCATGAGCCGTTGCGTATCACAAAATTATAACTTATGGGTGGTATTATAAAATGCGAAAACCAATATTTTGTTGGCTTCTTAGGGGTTTAACCGAGGGTGTTTTGAATCATCCTCAGGCATTGCATTGGGCCATCCGTACTGTACTAAACAAATGTCAGTACCTTAGGGATGAAAAGTGTCCAAATGTAAGACCAAACAAGACATTCCTATTAATGCAAAAAATCCCTAAGTAGGGCATACACACTTTGTGGGATAAAGTAAGCGGGTTAAGTAGGATTTTTATGTGTTAAGAATAGGATTTTATATGATCCAATGACCCAATAGAGGTGAAATTTGCCAAACAAAAAACCTGGGCCTATGGGATTGACCAATAAACCTTAGGGGTTTAACAAAGTGCAATAGGGTTGAACAATAGGGTACATTCCTCAATAAGTGTGCATATATACATAAGCTTATCAAGCCTGTTAAAGGTGATGTTCTGATCCTATTTGGAACCCCTGATTATTCATATAAGCAGGGCAGTAGCGGGGGAGGGGTGTGCACTCCTCAAATAAACGGGCAATCTGCAAAAAGGTCCGGTTATCATGATAAAGTTTGCCGCTTTTGCCTCCAACGCCTGCCCAAGGCATATTATTCCAGAAAGTACTGGTTTATACATAAAATTAATGTTAAATTGTCATAAATCACAGAGCTTTGCCCCATGCACCCCCACAAGGGGATTCCGGACCCTGGACCCCCGCAGGGGCCTAAGGCGGCCTCTTGCACCCACAGTGTCGAATTTACAAAATAAAAAAAAACAAATATTTTACATGCACCAGTGCTGTGGAACAAAAATTTTACATGAACACAAAATTCAATGTTGCATGCACACAATATTACAATAAACCCCCCCCCCCTTTAACTCCTTGCCTCCCCACTGCTATGCTCATTTCATAAAATACCATCAACATATTACTAGGAACACATTCTATTGGTATTACTTGTGTACAGGAGCTTAAAATTGATTAACTTTGGTTCTGCCCTAATGCACAGTGGCTGTAGGTTTTTCAGAGCTACATTGCATAGAAAAATCACATGCATCTGTGCACCCCCCCAAGTAAATCGAGCACTGGCACCCCCACCCCGTTAGTTCTCGCATTCACGTTGAAGGTCCACTTCTGGAAAATCAGCACCCCTCAAATTCCTGCGTACGGGCCTGCATATAAGTATAGTGTGATTTGATATCAGATGATGTCATTCAGAATTTAGTCTTCAAACCTGTTTTCAACGAATAGAGACAAAAACTGCTCTTTTTAATAGAGCAAAAATTGGGGGGTCTATCCACCATCCCATGGGATTTTATGCCTATTCATAGGAGTTTACATATGACTTGCACCAAGAGTCTGTATGAATGTGTTGATTATTCTAGCTTGACCTGCCGATTCCAATCTTGATGATGCGGCAACTTTATGTCATCCTGAACATTCTGAGATATGGAAGCGGTAAAAATTAACAGGTAAAATTTGTAAATGTTTTGAAATGATAAAAGTATATTGGACATGTTCATTTGGTTCTAAGGACTACGGGAGTGTATTTCACCAAGTTTTTGACCTTGAACATATTTTTCCTTATAGTATGTATAGATTCTGGTAGATGGGGCTTTTGAAGACACTCTCAGTATTTGCTAAATCAAACAAATCGAAAAAATCATCAAAAATCAATTTTGCATGTATGTAACAAGTACAGGTATCTAACATACCCGCAAATGATAACGACCAGAAGCAACCTATAAGGACAGATCAGAGATTTTAGTCATTACTGTCCGTTAGGACACTTACTACAACACATAATTTGAATGGAGAACGTACGTGGAAAACTGCGTTTTCTTCCTTTCTGTCAATTCTACAGCTGGAAAAGGTAACTTATGAGATTCTACAGGGACTATTCCTTCACTTTGACGCTATTTCTGCAAATTTAAATATTTTTAAATCACTGATAGTGTCTTAAAATGTGTGTCCACCTGGTTAAATGGCAAGGTGTGTCACTACAGTGTATCAGGGGCATACCAAGACAATTATTCAGGGAGCCTATTCCCATGTAGTTCCTATAACACCGGTTCGGCCCTGATCATTTATTGGCCTATCCCCATTTGGATTTTTTGACCAATTTTCCTACATTTTGTGGATTTTGAAACCAAAGATTAATTTTTCAAATTTTTTTATTAAATTAAATCCTTTATCCAATTATCTTTCATATAACATGTCAATGGCTTTGTCTTCCTTCCCCATATTTTCTTCTGAGGACTATTTTTGTAAGCAAGGCACCTAAAAAAACATACTTCCAACACGGCCGACATCCTTGGATTTTTAGCCAAATTTTCAATCATCAATTTGCTAGTTTTGTTGCATTTTTGAAAAGCCATGAATTTTTTCTCAATTTTTTCAGTCCACAAGTATTTCTGTGACATTATCTTTCATATAATACAAGTTAAATGCTTGTCTTCGACTAGTTATAAAGTTTTGAATAAATGATACCCGAGCCTCTACATGTAGTAATGTATGTCTATACGGACTTGTACGTTAGACAGACAAACCCCAGACTTGCTGACATCCCATTCAGGAATCCCGGACCCTTTTATGGAATTCATTGAATGACCGTCTTAAACAGCTCCCCATCCTTAGCTATTTTTTAAAGCAATTCTCAAAAACAGCTCATTGATTTTATTCTGCAACTGATTTCTTATGATTTGGGTACTTATACTTTATTCATTATATATTTAACTGGTTTTTTTCTCTGTCATGTGTTTTGTTTCAAGCGTTATCGTAATTGGTGGGCAGCAACCGTATATACCATATCAAATTAAGTTTCATACTCTGACTCATGTTGTTAATGTGTAACTTAATGCCATGGGGGCCACTAATTACCGCCCGCGTTTAAAAGTGGCATCCCATTCTTGCATTATTTGTATATGTATATTATTTATTTCTAAAATCACCTTTTGTTTTTAGTTCATATTTATATGTTACAATATTCATTGACTGTACTGTGCAATGAGATGGAAATAAACCATGGACCTAAAATATAAACGAGCCCCGCATATTCTCCCGAAACGGCGTAACCAAAATTGAGGTGCCCAAAAGTATTATAATGAGCATACGCACTTCATTATCATAGTTTTGGGTACCACCATATTTGGTTTACGTATCGTCGTATTTGGAAAGTCCTTATGCATATTTATGAGAAACGTGAGTATTTTACGTTCGTCACACTTATTGAGTGAAAACAACAACAACAACTGATGCCACATGCTATCTCACAGACTCAAATATCTCTTTTCCTAAGCAAAATTAACAGGGGTCATCGGGAGACTTTTTGTGCAATAGGGATGCAGGAATCTTTTTAGAGGCATGGTTTCCTCAATCGATTGGTTTTCTCATAATTATTGCAGAAAAAATCGGCCGATCAGACAATGGAACACTGGGGAAATGCAACACTGATAACATAACGCGTGACACACAGATTTTTATATGCGTGTGCTTGCGCCTCAACAGTGACACGCGAGTGCTTACGCAGCAACCACGGCGCGCTGTGTGTGAGAGAAAACGGTTACGGGCTTGGGCTATTCCATAATACACGCGATTCCCCTCTTGGTTTATTATTCCAGCTCTATGAAATAAACCTGAAACCTAAACGAAACCCTGTGCCTATGACCTGCTCCTGCAAGTGCTTAACACGACCAAATGTGTGCAAAGTGCACAAAAATGAGCCAGCTTACCAGGGTCCCAGAAAGTTTTTTCTTCCTCAGGAGCCAATTTTTAAAGTCAAAATTTCCTCACGTAGAATCCTAGAAAATTAATGTAGAGTAAGAGCAGTGACATCACAATGTGTAGGCCCTACATACATCTAATACCTCATCTAGGTATTGTGTTATGGGATATGGTGAAATGCATTAAATCCTTTTATTGTTCAATTATATGGCAACTTAAAGTGCCCTGAAGGCGCTTCCCTGCTATATAGGTCAACTTATTATTGCCCTATCTAATTGACAATGTTTACTTAATGCTAACTAATAGATAAAATTTAAATAATTTTGCTTTTGCTGTGGCCAAAGTTAGTTATAATCCAAAATATGTTGTAAATGAGAAAAAGTCAGCCCAATTGTTATCTTAAAAATGGCATGCTGTCACGTTAGAGTTTATTTTTATAGGTATTTAGATGACCATGTTCATGTAGATTGAAAAGGAATTACAAAATGGAAAGAATATATCTGAAGAGTGAGATTATGAGAGAGTGAGAAGGTGAGAGCCCGGGGAACCAAACTTGTTGGGGTATAGGGATATGATACATTGTATACCCCAATCTGAATGTGCACATAGTGTACACATTGTGTACCCCGACTTCCGAACTTGGGCCCGGGGGATTGGGAACTGATGTCGTCTTTTAAATTGGGGCATGAGGAACTATATTTTAAGGAAATTTGCAGGCTTTGAACTAACATTTAGCTTCTGAGGCAAACATTTTGCCAAATGGGGACCTTAAGATGCTGATTAGTTTTAACTGCAGGGAGTCCGTGTAACTGCTGGCGAGGCGTGAATGGGGATGTTGTGAAAGGAGAACCCTGGGGTAGTTTGGAAAGGGGACCCTATGGAAGGGGACCCTGGGGTAGTTGGGAAGGTGACCCTGGGTGTATTGGAAGGGAATCTTATTTGGTTGAGAAGGCCCATTGGGTGGTCTGGAAGGGACACTTGGGTAGCTGGGAATTGGCCATATTGTAGAATTGAAAGGGTAACTTTCCAGGGACTTTGAATATGGGTGTGGGGTTTTGTGGAAAGCACGGTGCCATGGGTTTAGTTGGGAAAAGAACACCATCGGTTAGTGAGAAAGGGGATCCTGGGTTACTTAAGAGGGTGTTTTGTTGGCAACTGGGAGGTTGCTCTGAGACAGTTAGAACGAGTGATCTTGGGTAGTTGGGAAGGGATCCTGCACTCTTAAAATACCCCCCACTCGTTCAATATGTCTTACAAGGTTTCTAGTCAAATTTTGAGCAGAATATAGTCAAGTTTGAAAACAGCTTGTATTCCTCCTCTATTATAGGCCTCACAAAAGTGGAAACATCCTTGTTTTTTAATACTTTATTAAGTGAGTGTTGGCTGAGTGCAAATATCTAGAATTTAGATGATATTATTAGATTGGTTCTCTTTCATTCTAAGCCGATGATGATTATGAATATTTTGAAATCAGCTATAAGCTTGCAGAACTCTTTGTGACATTTCCTCATCTTTGAGTCTTGATGCTGATGCTGTTTAGATAAATTCCGCTAAAAATGTCTGGAAATGAGGAGTTTTTCACATTTCTGTTTATTTTGTTTATCTACCATATCTCCCTGAGGAAATATTCCACTCTTTTTAAAATATTTTTTGTTTATCACAGTTATAATAATACATTACATCTTTTGCTGAAACAATTTTAAAAAACATTTTCCGTAAACAAATGTACCGGGTGACTTTTCCTTCCTCTTATTCTAATCTGAATCGTGGCAATCTTCCAATATTTTGCCAAATGGTTTTCCTCAGCTCTGTTTATTATTTTCCACATGCAGTTTCCTCCTCTCATGCAGTTTTGAGTCAGTGAGTCTTCTAATAAATTCAGGATTATTACATTGTTCTTTCCGTAGGAACTGTTAAATTTCGCCTTAAATCTTGTTACTTTTTGTTCTAACTCATTAAGGCAAATTACATTTTGTCATTTGTCCCTCAGAGAGTCAACTTAACACTATTCAAGGCCCGGGGGGGGGGGCACTCTATAACTGAAGTGGACGGATGTGCATATTGGTCTTTCAAAGTAGGGGGCATTTGCTGAGGACCTGTAAGGAAAAAAAGGGGTCATTTGGTGAGGAGGATGCAAACTGGGGGTCATCACTGAGCCTCTCACATTTTGATGAATAAAAGGCGGTCATTCTCGGCCAAAGTCTAACCATCAACCCAGTTTATATTGTTTTATAACATTAAAAGGGGCCTTCTGTGAGAGCATGAAATAGAAATAAGGGCATTCAGTGATATTTGATTAAAAAGGGGGAAGGCTCACTGAGAGTAAAGAAAAAAGGGTTCTTTCAGTGACGAAAAAAGGGGTTCTTTCATTTACAGCAGGTTTAAAAAAGGGGTTTTCATTGCCAGCAGGTTTCAAAAAGGGGGTCAATGTGCCGCACATCACCGTCACCTATTTTTAGGGATCGCACCCCCCAGGATTCAAGGGAGTGTTTTCAATATTTTCCTCAATTGTTTTTCCTCAATGTCCTCAGTTTCTTAAACTCCTAGGGTCCTAGGATTTTCCCCATTTGCCTCATGAAGAATTAAAATCTATGAGGAAATTTTTATAAGTTTTGATATTTGTTCAATTTCTTATATCAAAGAAAGCGTACTTGTCATGTTATGTAATCATATTAATTTATTTAATCTTTCTTTTTTTTATCTACCTTCATTCACTTTTCTTCCTCATTTCCTCTTAATTTTTTGCCTCATTTTTTCTTGCCACATTTTCGCCTTTTTGTGATTCTCAATTCTTTGTGCCAATTCCTAGGAGCGGGGACTCCATGTCCGCACTTTCTGGGACCTGCAGAATACATTCACGGGGAAGGGTCTCAACTTTATTTTAGGTATGTATCGGTGCCACCCAGATTTCAAAAATGAGCTCAGGAGCTGATATGAGGCAAAAAAAATGGGGTTTCCGGAGCTAGGAGCTGACATTATTCAGACCAAATTTAGAAACAAACTGGTGCGATCCTCAAAGAATTTTGCAAGTGTTATTTCCATGTCCTGAAATTACAAGCCAGAGGAGATACCTGATTGATATTCATCTGATATTCCAAGCTCCCCCATCCCTAGCCTTGTTCAAGGCGCTTACCAAACTTAATTCATTGGTTACACGTCTGATACAAATGATGTCACGCCCATATTAGGCAGAAAATCATGCGAGGAGTGGAGCATAATTCCCCCTCCCTAAAATAAAGAAATTACAATACCATCAAAAATTCATTTTATAAAGCACCTAACTTGATGGCTCTAATTCCACTGGCCTATGTTCCATGCTTGCAGACTAAATAGCACGTTCAATAAAATTTCCACTCAGGCACAGAGCAGGAACAGCCAATGGAAACTGACCACAATAGGTATTTGTGGTTGATACCCAGAATAGCAGGCCTCTAGAAACCAGATGTACACAACAGACCCCCACACAAGGAGTATACATTTTTTTTTATTGAATCTTCTTTAGACAGGGTAGCTCCTTCCATGCTAAAGCACTGATTCCAGCCGGCAAACATAATGTTTCCCCAAAAATAATGAGAATAAATGGAATTAAAGAACTTAGCAAATGTTTTCAGTCTAGAGACAGCTGACAGGCTACCCATCCCCAAAATGCAAAACAGACATCAACTAAAAATTTGGGGAAATTTTCTTGGTATCTAGACCAGAACAAACAAAAGCACAAAACAGTGTTTTTATGGACCATTTGTGCAATGCAAAGAGCAAAATGTTCATTGAATAAACCTGTTAATACCACATTAAGTAGAGATAAATATTGTAAATTGGACGTAAAGCAAAGCAAGAAATAAAGGAGTCTTCTACCGAACACAATATCATTGCTTGTTTAGCGGTAGCCAAACAGGCAAAAATACTTATTAGCAGATGTTTTTCGTTGGGTGGAAAATACGTGTTAGGGTGCATTTTGTAAGTCATGTTCGCAAATCAATCCACCTTTGAATACAAGTGTGCCCCCCCAGCCCATATGCCCCACCATTCGGCCATAAGAGAACTTCAACCAATCTCATGCTCTTTCCTCATGTTCTCACATCATGCTCTCTTGCCCGGCCATGCTCTCCCTTGCCTCGCCGTGATCTTTCAAATTCTATCAATTTGTTATGATTGAAATTATTCCTAATTGATGGAGGAAATATTGTTAGACGTCTCGTGGCGCCTAGCGCAGAGATACCTTTCAAAAACAAAAAAGGAGCCTTGTGACACAAGTTGATATAAAGTTTTCATAATAAAACAGTTTTAATGATCTTTCCTGATTGTCAAGATGGTCTGTCCAAACACAAAATAAAAATTGAAACAAATTACACAATTTAAGATTATTATACTTAGAAATAAAGAGTTCTAGATCCATGTTGAAGCGTTGCAGGTCACGATGATATGTCCTCCAGCGAAGACTCCAAATTGACAGACATGCAAGTCGCTTAATTATAAATCTAAGGTTATTCCATTGGAATCTCTAGTCTGAAGAAACTTTTGTCAGCGTCAAGACGACAGGCATTAAATAATTCCCTCGACGACACTCTCCACAGTATATCGTCCAAGATATCACCAAGATTTCATCTGTTCCACCTTTGGATCCTATTTTGATTCCTCCCACTTCGGCCTCAAAGATGCAACAGTAGGAATAATTACAGCACCTGCTCACATGAATTAAACGATAATAAATCCAGGCCGGTGTGGAGCATAAAATCTACCATTATTGCTAGACAAAACAAGATATAACCATACTGTATAGCTGATCACAACTGACGGCGAGACTTAGCTCAAATCTCAAAGATCTAAGACTTCACAAAAAGCCCAGTCTAAAAATAGACATTTACAACAGCAACATGCATAAACATACCTGCAATCACATCACTTTCCATATATAATTCTATGGGGACATTCCCTGATCTTACAATGTATTGATCTCAAACATAAACAAAGTTCTAAGTTTAGCATCCTTGGGGAATTCCCCACTTCCCCTATTGGGCATCTAAACAGGTGCACTAGCAAACAAAACTAAGGGGTTTCCCCCTTTTCTCTCTTTATAGTACACAAGTGCTTTTCCCATGAGAAAGCTTCTCAACTAAAATGAGAAAATAATATTTTTAAAAGTTAATCAGAAATGGAGGCCATATAAAATGTGCAAAATGATTATGTGATAAAATACAGTACACATACAAAAACAAATGAAGCTTTGCAGGAAACTATCTGGTGTCTACCGCACTTTATAGTTAAAGTTATTCCATGTATGAGACTTATCACAGATACTGTTAGATATTTGCTAGATCTTCGGGAGGAGGGGTTAAATCAAGCCGGGGGGGGGGTCTAAAAGGTATACGGCGATGTGCCACTCCAGTTGGGGTCATTTTTTCATGAGAAATCATTAGACGTAGGTCACTTTTTCCTCAGACATGGGTCTCATTTTCCAAAAAAAGGCCTTCAAACAGGTTGATAAAAAGCCAAAAATATCTTGGCTCATGTTGCGAGTTCCAGAATTTGAAATTGGGTACATATTTCAAGCAAAATCCTTTGAAATGGGTACCTTTTCTACCAATATGACCTAGAAATGGGGTAAGGGTTTCGATCCTCAGTCGCAACATTCCACGACCACCACCAAATTGAGCTACCCCTCCCCAGAAATCAAGTACTGGGAAGATGTCAATGTTTTATGTGTGGAGTTGGACCTCCATGAAGGCTGCATAAAATATCAACACAAGTTTACTCACTTTCTTTCCTTATAGTAACAGGTTTAAGATTCTAGTTCAGATGTGAATAAATTATTTGAATTGCGAAAGACCTAATCACCCATGGGGAAACATTTTTAGTTTGTTGGAAACCTTAAATCAAATCATGGACAAAAATTTTTGCGTTCAAAATATAAAAAGGAACACTAAAGGTGCGTGTTCCAATCATCTTGGGCCCCCACCCATTTACCCGGAAGGATAGTATTATTTTGATATAAGATGAAAAGGCCATATTTTTTCTCCTTACTCGCCTGAAAAATTTGGAGCCCTCAAATCAATTTCTTTTGCCAAGATGTAAACAAAAAAATGCCGAATTTATGGTTACCATCAATATTAGCACAGTATTGAATAAGGCTTTGCAATGCGCATTTATTGCTTCTACCATAAAGAACCGCAACTTTGTTACCAGGGACTGATGGGGCCTCGTGCAAGTGCCAGCCTCTCATATCAAGGTAGAGAACACACTAGACATACATTGAACAAGCACCATTAACACAGTGAAAAATATTGCATTGTAAGGATTCTTAGAACTCTAACTCGTGGGAAAACGAAAGGGGAAATAAAAAAATCTTTATAGTATATAATGCCAAAGTGGTAATATTCAAACTAAATAAATATTACCTTTCAATAAAAAAGAGAAATTAATATTCTTGTTTGTTATTTTGGTTTAAAATAGAGTACTTTGGTCACAGTGAATGAATATGTGAATTTATATCTATTTATCAGGATTCCCGGCTCAGTATACGTACCTTGCGGGGAAAGTGTGATAAACCAGTTCCTTGCTTTCATTTAAGCTAAACTAGCTTTCACTTTTTTTCCTTTCAGCTTATATTGATCTTCAAATTAGGTTATACCATTTTTTGGGATTTTCCTTTAACAATGTTTTGTTTGCAGGACACAAATGAAGTAAATTCAGTGATCTATGTTCGTTTTAAAGAAATTGATACAGCCTTTTTGGGGGCTATTTCTTTGGCTGACAAAATCAGCCGAGTTTCACACAATGTATTTTAAAACAACAATTTTTAATCTCTACTTTCCGCATTTACAATATTAAAAATAATTTAAAACACGCAAATAATACCCATAATTTTAAAATTTTAGTCCGGATTTTGTTTATTAACCTACAACCTATAACACGCATATACGAAGAGGTGTGTGTGGGTGTGTGGGTGGTCAATTAAAAACCATGGTTTTACTTTACCTCATAATTTAAACATGACAACCAAATTGAATTTTAAACTATAAAGATAAAGTTGAACAGTACCGGATCATAATCTATCGCGTAGTCCTCTCTGTTACGGCAGTGCGAAAGTATTTACCCATGTGATTCCCTGTGTCAAAGACTGCGAAAAATATTATCATAAATTAGTACTGCTTGAGAAGACTACCATTATCAATCGCCACAACAGAAATGCATGTAAATGGAAATTATCTCAATATCTCCGAAAACGAAGGTTCTAGGGATATTTGTTGCATCAGAGAGCCAGAAATTTTGTTCTCCTTGAGAACATCCCCATCCCTCAACTGGGTCTGAACCTATTGGTGATGCCTGTTTTCCTCAATGCATAACCAATCTGTTAGTACTTACATTATTAATAACCTTCATCCAAACCTAACCAAATAATGTTCCACTTTTGCTAGGAGGTATTTTGTCATGGGGCAAATAAAGTTTTGGTCCATCCTTTGTGTGACCTTCTTATGGTCACCTTCTGATTTGGGACCGAACTTTATTTGCCCCCATGACAAAATTAACTAATCAGATAAAGTGGAAACATTATGTTGTGTGAATGAGCTTATTAGCATGTTGTAACATGGGTCAAATTATCCTACTGAAAATCTATTAAAAGACCTCACATTTTCAAACTGCATGCAAGGGTGAGAGTAGATTTCTAACTCTTTGTTTAAATTAGTTGCCTGTTGAAAAATGGCATAAACCGGAAACCATATGTCCTTCAGAGTTATTTGATCAAGGGCGCGCTGATAGTTGGGTTGGCGGAGGTCACAGATCAGAAACGAAACCCTCTGCCAGAAGGCGATGTTCATTATTTACACATAATCACAGTCTATTGCCGGTTGGAAGAGAATACAAACACGTCACTGACCGTCACATGTATGAACACCTGCTTTAGTCTTGACAGTCAGACCACCTGGTTTTTGACCGCCATTTTTTTTTTTAACCATTGGATAAATGACAAGTTGAATTAAAATTCGCCGATTTCTTCTTTGGCAGTAATGGATCATTGATCAAGGAAGTGGCACTGTGGTTATGGAGATGTTATCAACCTTAACGATGAGGTA
>JAMKCH010022429.1:0-42849 GCA_023653785.1 Ophioderma brevispina | reverse complement strand
CTCCTGAAAGTTCTCTTCAGTGTGATCTTTCATTGGAAAGGGCAAAGACAAATTATTTTACATACTAATCACCTCTGTGCGTTTCAAAGATTATAAAGGATCAATATTAATTGTTGGTGTAGTAATTTTGGAAATTTGGGGATGACAAGAGAGTGACCTAAGGACTATCCACTATCGTTCTACAGTCTTCCGAATTGGTTATTCACTCTAAGTAACCAATCAAGAGAACTCCTATGCCACTTTAAGCTCATCTTACAATGGTCTATGTTCCGTAATGCTCAAAGTTGCCGAAGCCTGATAGTGCCTCCACGGGGCTAATGTAATTGTCAAATTTTGAAGGTCACTCGGTACTTAAAATTACTACAAGTTTGAGAAAAATGATGACGACAACAAGGTGTTCCAATCTTTAAAAAAGTAACGATAAGTATGAAGGTAACTAAAGGTAAGCAGTTGTTATATTTTATCTTGCGAGTGCAAGAATGTCATAATTGTAATAGCTGCTATTTGTCAAAAATTTCTATTAAAACATACATTATGTCAAGTCTTTGGTTCGGGCTTGAAAAATATTTCTTTAAATGACAACCATTTCAAAAGCAAGTTGACTCAAGGAAAGATCAACTGATATAAATGGCATTATACACATGTACAGATGCTCACATAGAGCTATGCCTTATAATTCCCCTTAAACTCACACAATGATATATTAGTCTGGTGCTCGGCAAAGAACATTGCATGGGACCTTGCGCAAGAGTCCACAAAATATTTTGCTGGTTTCTACGGCAAGATGACCTACTGAATCTAAATCTGGATGATGCCCACTTGGCTCCGTGAGCATTTTGAGGGTGGGGGGTAAATGAACAGGGGTAATGTGTAAATGATTCATAATGGGTTAAGAGGTGTATAGTCATGTTCAACTGGTCCTAGGGATTAAAAAAAAGTATCGTTTGAATATCTAGGGACAGTTACTGTCAACTAATCAAGTCTAAATGGTTCAAGTTCATCCTGGGGTAAACAATTTAGAATGCACGATTCTTCTTCAAAGGGGCTCAAATACTTCATTCTGTTTGATATAATGTCAAATATAGGTTACACACTTTGTTGGGCATTTGTGGTATAAATAAGGGGGAAATCAATGGAGAGGTCCCAGGGTATATGGGGTATCATTTAGTCTCTGTTAGATACCCTAGCAATTGATTGGACCATGAGTAAATGTTTATTTTCTGTTTTAACATTACCATACGAACAATTTGAAACCAATTTGAAACAAATCGGATTGTTGTAAATAGTTAATCCATGATGACCTTGCAAAATTTTGGTCTGAGTGTAAACACAAAAATGGTGCAGGTATAGCAAACTATACCCCTTTTTTTAAACCTTGGACAAGATAAACACTTCATACTATTTCAAATCCACTATGAAACTTAAATTGTCCCCTGTTTAAATTACCCCCTCCCTATCTAACAATGCTCAATGATGCCAAAGTGGCATCATTTCCCAGATTTGGAATCAGCAGGTCAATGGTTGCCTAGAAACCACAAAACAATTTGTGTGGACGATTGCGCAAAGTCATATGGGTCGAGCACCGGAATATATACACTATTCTCTATACAATGGATTGGAAAACTGGGCTTCATAATTGAGGCACTGGCAGCCATAGTGGGTCATCCAAAAGAGCCCAAGCAGGTGGGGAAGAGCCGGTCATTTATACCAAATTGTTACCATTGAAATGCTGGATAAGCGAACATAACAGACTACAGAATCAAGCCAATCAGTGATCTCATTGTATTTGCGCGTATTGGGATGACATGTCTTTAAAACGTGACACTGGGATACACTTGTTAAAACAGGGTCTCTGGAATGCGATTGTGTTCGGTAGACCAATCTGTCCGCCCGTTGCTCCATTCATCTAATATTACCAATTACTGTTGTGGAGCCAATCCATTGTATCGAGATTCAGTGATATATCCCAAAGGCTAGTATCTCAGAAGAGTTGAACTTTAGACCCGGTTAAAACCAGGGTTAGTCCTACAGAGTGGACCTTTTTTCCCTTTCAACCATTACTGTGAAAGTGGTGCCGTAATGGCTGAGAAAATTCCTATGAATGGACCATAAGGGCCCACATGAGGCATTTTATACCAGCAGGTTTAAATTGTCTGGATTGTTGATACGGGTAAGAGGGTCACTCATGTAGGGACTAGCCCTGGTTTAAACCGGGTCTAAAGTTAGACTCCCTTTGATATAATAGTCAATGTCTTTTAGAGGCAGGATAAACATATAATGGATGGGAAAAGTGCCGTTGAACTGTTATCTTATTTTTAATTGCCAAGTACAGGATATTCTGAAGTCATTAACACTGACAGCATCCCTCTAATCTGATTACAAAATCAAGACATCAAGAAAGAAGATTTGAGAGGGAAATCCAAGATTGTTTTCACAAAAATTTTGTTTACAGGCTAAAATTGATAGTGCCCATGCCCATCCAAATAGAACAAGTACGCATACGATTACTTAAATCATATCTACAGTATGATCCCATAAAGTCTTTCCATGGGCACACGAAAGCTAATATGATTGTTCAAAGATTAAGTGTTTTCCTTTTCTGTAAATTTTGATCCGGTTGCGTTCTGTGGTTTAAAAAAATGGACTAGAATAGCATTGTGCCATTCCAAGCTAAAAAGCTCTCGGGCTATTAAGACAGAATTGACAGAGTTCATTTCCAAAAATCAAAACATCAAATATGATGCGTACTGCAAATACAATAAAAAAAGCGTGTGTAGGTTTGGTCGAAGGTGCGTACATGTGTTAGTCTGCGAACTTATTATTTTGGATTTTTTTTTGTTGCTAATATTTTTGTTGGTTTTGTTTTTGCGTGATTGGACTTCACTTCCAATTTCAAAACACATATGACTCTCTTCATACCATATTTAGCACTGCTGCTACTTAACTTAAATACAAAAAAATCAATGTGCATTTTACAGAAGGGTATAATGAACTTTACAATTCTTGAAATAAATTATAGGGAAAAACTAATTTCAGTTTACTAAACCACATTGATTTTTTTTTTGCACGTGCTGCATTATGCACCCCAAATTGTGGTCTATTTTTATATTATTCATGATTCTTAATGTGATCGATTTTACAACAATCACACTGAACAAGAACAACTCAGATCACGTGGTCATGTTCCCCACCAAGCCATATGGACCCCAAGATGAACCCCCAAATGGTCCATATGACCCAAGATGACGCCCCTTCCAAGTGTCTTGATTGATCAATGTAAAGACCTATCAGAGTTTGTGGCATACAAAGACTAATAATTATTACAGGGTTATTTTGGGTTAAAGGGATTAGCAGCGATAATGCCTGAGAAACCGCACAAAAAGGTGGAAAATGCATTTTTTTAAACTTAATAAATCAGGGATGAGTGTGTACAATTCCATATAATTGCTTTAATGTAGAAACAAACCACCACCAAATAGTGAAAAAATGAAGTATTGAGGAAAATGTCATACCGTCTCCCGCAATAGACTACAGCGGACTGCGTCGAAAATTCTACACTAACAGCTGATTGTGGTTTACACCAGTACAGAATAAACAAAGATCAATAATATTTTGTGTTCGAGTTCAAAACTGTATGATCATGATGAACAATATCACATTGAAAATCTGGGATATTCACGGGAAAAGGCTGTAAGAGTCAAAAACAAGTTTTAAGGACAATTATAAACACAAGCAGGAAGAGCCTGATCTCAGACTAGCCCACATAAGTTTTTGTACAGGTCTTCATTGTGGTTCAGTAGAGTGGGCAACCAATGTTAGCCAATTTAGAATTCATGAGTGGCAGGTTTAGCTCCGCCAATCAGAAAAGGCCCAAGTTCAGCTTGTATGTGAAAGACACAGGTTATTTTCTTCACTTGATTTTCTGGAGCCCGCTTATGTACATCTTTTTTGGTCAGCCTGGTGAGCTTCCATTATTAATAAATTGTAAGGACGTCACACATCCTGAGAACTTAGTTATTTTCTTCAGTGTGTTACTATAGCAGTTTCAGGGCCTACGCTAATGTGCTCAGGGAGTGATAGAACATTTCCTTGTTACATTTGGTCGGCAGCCGTGGTCGTACTATTCGGACGGAAACTGGTTTATTATGCTTCTCAGTCATATGACGTAAGAATTTGGTGGATGCTGTCGGACCAGAATTGGGAACCCCTCTTTCCAAATTGGATTTCATTGACTCTTCACAAATGGCAGCTTATATGGTATTTTGTCATATGGTACACTGTTCGTGACATCAGGATTGGTCGGTCGTACATGCATTTATATATTCATACATTGGCACTCTGCTAGCTGTCGTATAGTGGGGCACGTTGTGTGAAGGAGCGTCTAGAATCAACGATGCTACGACGAATTCTATATTGCTGGTGGTGGACTGGTACAAACCTTCTGTAAATGTTCTATGCATTTTTATTGGTATCTGCGAGGTGATCCTACGATGATCTGAATAACTATAGCATTTACTTGGTATGCTGATTGAGACTTTGCGTATTGGTGTGTTTGTACCGAAAATACCGCTGTGGAGGTCTAGAGTATTGGTTCGTGTAGGCTTATACCACAGATTATCGTTGCATTTGCCGCACGTTACCCCTCTGTGCCACCAGCTCTCTGTATTTGCATTCTGTGTACTTCGTATCTCCGTTACCTCGCCGACCTGTTCACATTTCGGCTCATTTGGCAGGTTCCGTCCCTCACAACCTGACTATATCCGGCACGCGTCCCTGATTGCAACTGTAGGCGTTAATATGTAGCGCATCGACTATTCTAATTCGTCTGATACCTCACATCTAGGTTTTAACCCCCCCCCCCCCAGCAAGAGCGCGTATCTCAGCTCGAGACCGGTCTCGCGACCTCTGTTTGCGGGCCAGTTATTTTATTGTAGTAGTAACTACTGCCCACGAGATTGCTAGCAACTTTTTTCGCCTCCAGCTGTGTATTTCCTAGTTAGCGACGTTTGTCGATCACGTTCAATTAGCCGTTTGCCATGCAGGTTTGCACTTTCCAACAACTTAAATCTGAAGATAGTATGTCTGCCCTCGTTCCGATAGTCTGAATACTTGTGTGGTCACTTGTGCTTGCGTATGTGATATGACCCCCCCCCTCTATATGTGTTCTAGTTGCTTTTTTATCCCATATTCCCCATCGTTGCCATCACTTTATATTATTGGAGGTGATAAAGGTGCCCAAAATAAAGGAATATTGAATATCTTATAGTCATCTTGCTTCTGGTGATCTATTTTGCCCCACCCCACATGTTACCCCTTTTAGACCTTCACATTGCTGGATGATTTGAACTATCTGGTGGAATTCTCGTGTCGCCGGCAGGCTAATCCCACGTCGATCCACTTGATCATTTTTTTGTATCAGCAATATTTTTCGTCGCCATTAGGATGACAGTGCGCACACCCATTTCTATCGAAGTTGCATTTTAAACGCATCTACACTCGAACCCCTTCTGCATAGTATCTGTATCGTTGTGGGTCCTTACGTAGTCCGCCCCTAATTAGTTGACGATTTTCTGTCGCTACAGCTTGAGCTCTTTACTCTGTACATGCCTATTATTTGCCCCATACTTGGAGTGTATCCGCACCCCAATGATCTAGGATCTTATTCTCACCACACCTGATTATTTTTTTTTGCGTTCTCATATACGCGAATTTCCCGATTCCATATTTTTTTTTTGGTACGACTTTTACCCCGTTTGGCACACTCCCCCTCGACTCCGAGTTAATTATTGTTTGCACTATACTTGCTTTTGTGTGCATTACCCCCTCTGTTAACCCCCAATCTGAGTTTTTTATAGACTACCAATGTATGTGTCGATTGTCTCTACCCCGATACTCATTGCGATTTCACCTGGACAGAACGTGTTCCCCCTCTTCCCGTCTCCCTCCTTCCTTCCTTTTCCCCCCTTTTTGTCCATCCTCTTGTTGGTGTGTGTGTGTCGACCTATCTACGCCCCAATTCCATGCTCGCATCGCATGAGTGGATGCGCACGCTTGATTCTTCTTCAGGTTTCTCATCAGTTAGTGCTGAGAACGCGCACAACTCCACAGTTCCTTGTTTAGTCGCATATTCCCCATGATTTACTCAAGGTTTGATTTAATGTTGGTTCGCCCACCCCGCACGAACCCACGCGCTTGGCCACCTAATTCCTTCCCCCCCCCCCCCCCTCTTCGGAATTTTATTGCTCCGATACACGGCCCCACTTCCCGCCATACAGGGAATAATACCTTTACAGCGAGCCCCCCTCCCCAACATGGCAAAGGGGCCTTACCAACTAAAATAGATGGGAAAAGAATTCTCTTTTTGGATTCATTGCCAGTTGCAAAACGCAATGCATTTCAACAACAATAAGAATTCTTTGGAGCAGGTGTTTGAACATGCTAATAAGATGCGCAGTGTTAGAGACTTTTCTTTATCTCGTCACCCGATGCCTAATGAGGGGCCATAAAGATTCTATGCAGCAGGGTTTTAAGGGAGATGGTTAACAATGCATTTGCAGGGGTGTATGATTATGGTCCCACAAGTCAAACAAGATGAGTACTTGCGCAGATTTCTGAAAGGTCTTGACAAGAAGAAATGAAAATCAAATGTAGAGAGCATGGTCCTGCAAATCTCGAAGAGGCTATGAAATTGCACCAAAGACTGAATTTGCCCAAGGAGTCAATCAGATTCTCAACCTTTGACATTTGATAAAGAGTCAACGTAACTACAGTTACAAATCAGACAAAAAAAAGTTCTGCATCAATTCGGACCATTTCTACATGAATGTCAAGAAGATGTCATTTGTTCAGAAAGATTGAAAGATTTGGAAAGTGCTAAGCGTCAGGCGCCGGTGCCGTTCATTTGATAGAGTGTCAGAGACTCCCAGTAGAGAATTTCGTAGTAGTCCTTATAGATCTCCTGCAAGAGAATATCGCAGTGGTAGATTTAGGTCAACCTTTTCAAGCCCCAAATAGGAATACGGTAGATAGACGTAGTTAGGCGGTGATCTTTATCGCAATCCCCCTCAGCGTGGTTAGAGACAGCTTATGTGCCCAATTATGATAAGCATGTACCCGATTTGATAGACATGTATATGATACAGGCAACTGTATGATGAAAGTGTGATTATAACTGTCTAGAGATAGTAGTTCTCCAGAGAGCAGACGTTTTGGTTCTTCGCGTAGAGATTTTATCCGTATTCTTGGTTACCGAGAGGATCGAGGTCAGGAGAGATCATTAATGAAAGAACGGCTGCCTACCCGTGTTCGTTGACAAGTCTCCAAGTTTTAATTCGAGAACCAAGGCAATTCATTTTGGATAGTGATTCGGGAAACGATTACCCGTTGTCGATGCGGATCAATCGCCACGAACTGGAGAAAATAGAAAATCCTGATGCGCGTGGAAGTGCGGATAATTCTACAAATCTCAATACAGGCCATTGTTTACAAAGTTGATCCTATGCCATATATCAGAGTTCTGGTAGAAAGTATTTCTACAAATGGTTTTCATAGATACAGTGCCTGAATGTGTCCCTTATTCAGTGAAACTTGTATAAGACATTTCCAGGTTTGAAATGTAGGAGTTTGAAGCCAATTTGTGTGATCATCAAGTTTGTTCAGTGTTGGCGAACCGTTAGATATTTTGGGATTAATAATCTGTTCCCTTATAACAATATCACAAACCAATTTCAACATAGATTTTTGGTTGCAAGTAACATCAACTCCCCCATGATATTGGGATGGGATTATGACAAGCAAACAATTTTGTTTCTTTGGTAGTTGCTAATTTGTAAGATCATGTAGACGGAGTAAGTAAGTACAAACTAGCTTCTTCAACCGAGAACAATTTGTTTCCAATTCTTGTTGTGCAGTTTATGCTGAAACTGTTGATATTCCTCAAAGTGAAATGACATTCAATTGAGAATTTTCAATGGCGAGCATGGCAAGTGTCGGTAGCTTCTGATTACGACGAATTTTTGAACAAAATTCTTCTCATATTCACAATATTATGCCAGCTTGTACTTTAACTAGTACTCATGATGATCTGATCAAAGTGCTGGTCATGAATAATCTGATGATAGTGTAAAACATTGTATAGGGATTACACCCATTGGGTGTGAATTCTTCAAGTTATCAAGCAAAAAGGTGAAAAATATGGGTATGTGAGATTAATAATCTGGGTTAACAATTGTAACTTGAATTCATATTGTGCAGACAGTGTACCTTTATCAAAGTCTTGATTTGTACAGGTCGGAATTTAACTCCGGCGGAACAACTGCACACAGTTGAAGCCCAATTGATTGAGTATAAAAACATATTTTGTTAGTCATCCTAGGGACTAGGGAAGGACATCATGTTGATTCAAACCATAAGATAAATACAGATGATAATATCAGTTAGGCAACGCGCATATCGGCAGTCGCCAAACTTTGCATAATGAAAACTGAGGGGAAGCAGGTTAGATGAGTGTAGAGGACTGGTTTAATTCAACCTTCAACTTCTGTTGGTTCAGCTCCAGCTTTGGTGTGATGAAAAAGAATGTTCTGGCCAATATACGAATGGTCGTTGGGACTATCGAATATTGAATTGATCTACAATAAAAGATTGTCAGCCTCTTCCACGTATAGATGACTCGATAGATGCCATCCAAGGATAGTTGCTCTTTTAGTACAATTGACCTGGCCCATGTTTTTGGCAAGTGGAAACTTGATTCTGGATAGTAACGAAGTAGCGCATTGGCGACAGGCGATGGCTTGTACGCTACGGTGGAATGTTATGCCAATGGGGTTAAAAATTCAGCAGCCACATTCCAGAAGGTGGGTCGAACTAGCTTGGCAGGGCATGCATTGGACCAAAAGTTTGTCTTTACAATCGATGACATTGTTCATATGTTGGTTTAGAAATTTTGAGGACAAATTGCAAAATTTGGACCTGAGGTCTTTGAGCGCTTAAGGCAGGCAGGTACTAAAAGCCAAACCAGAGAAATGCAAATTCTTTTGTCGTGAGGTCTCCTTTAGGTCACCTAGTGTCAAAAGGATGGAGTTAGACAGATTACTATGAACATAGACAAGGTATTCAAAGTGGCCAAGCCCACTAATGTTTTTCTTTACGGGGTGGTTAGGATTAACAGGATTCTACAGGATTATAAAGAACTATGCTCACATTGCTAACCCATTGCTAGCCCTCCAAGGAAGGACAAGATTGTCCCATTCAATGGACAGAGGGATTGTGGAAAAATTCTTTCGAAATTTTGCGCAGGAATCCCTGGGCAAACCATAATTTTGGCCTTATCCCAACTTTGATGCTCCTTTCATTCTTTATGTAGATGCTTTGCTCATGCTATAGGGTCGGTTTTAGCTCAGAAAGATGAAAATAACAAAGAAAGAGTTCATAGCGCTGTATTGCCAGCCACAAGCCTTACAAGACCGAAGGCAATGGGTCTACCTAGGACCGCGAAACTTATTTGGGGAGATTGTCTGGTCTGTTAGACACTTTAGACATTATTTAGTAAATATCTAGTTTCAAATTGTTACCGCACCGACCATAAACCCTTAGTTGGTCTTCGTAGAATGCCAATTGATGTAGCTCCTACTGGCCGCAGAGCAAGGTGGGATTGGGAAATTGCATCCTCTTGATGGATAATTGTGCACCAAAGAAGGTTCTAAAACAGAAAATGAAGATGCAATGTCACGTAGAGGTGAGGAAGATCATTTAGTGCAAAATGTTCCCACAGGTGACTAAGAGTGGACGACGGTTAGAAGACTATTGTCAAAATGGAACATGTAGCAAAGTGAAGGTAGGAAATGTATTAAGTGACAAAGTAAGCAAGCAAAAAATAACCAACTTGAAAGATTCCTGTTAGATTCTAAGCACATTTGTATTGCAAATGACTGTGACCGTCTTAGGGAAGGAAATGCAATCAGAAGATCCTCAATAGTCAGGAAGTTCTCTTGGGAATTAACATGATAATCCACCTTCCATGCGCAGTTGACGATCCAAGGGATCCAATTTGAGAAAGTATGACGCGTGTATAAGTATTTGGTGTTAGAAAGGGAATCTATTGAAGCGAAATCGGTTTAGAGGAAAACATGATGACATTGCAAGCCGTTGTTCCCACTGCTCTAATCCTGAAAGTCTTCCCTCACTGCATGGTAGCGTTTCTTCTGGTACATTTTGGTGTAGACAAAACCATGTACAAAGATGCCCTAATTTACGGGCCGACATGTATCGCGACATTGCAGATTTCTATCGGCGATGTGAAAGTTGCCAGAGACAGCGCGCTCCTTGTTCCCAGGTAGAGATGCTCCTCTTAAAATCCAATTCAAGCAACGAGACGTTTCCAGATTGTTGCGGAGGATATTGCAGAGTATGGTCTCACTTCCAATGGAATAGGTTTTTGCTAGTAATCACAGACTACTTTACGAAGTTATAATATATACCCGTTAGCTAGACAAAAACGGCAAATGCCCGTGTGGCGGTGTATATTTCACACAAATACATCCTCAGCACTCAAGTCCGAAGGATCCATAGTGTATCAGGGTGTCCAATTGATCACAAGTAGTTACAATCTCTCTGTACAAAGATTTGGTAATCCACAAGTGTAGGACAAGCGCAGGACATCCGGAATGTGATGGGCCCAACAGAAAGGCAAAATCGCACGGTGCGTGCCCAGATGTAGGATTGTTATCTATTCCAGGTGATATGGGATGAATTGTACCGCACAACTAGAACTTGCCTATAATTAAACTGTTCCACTCTTCCACGGATTTACTCCAGTTTACCTTACATATGTAAGGAGAGCCGAGATGCCCCATCTCATCTTGTTTGTACCTACGATTCAGTTTGGAGAGCAGTGAAATCTCTTATATTGATGCACATTTGGAGAAGCGGTTGAAAGCTGCTTCACAAATAGTTCGGGAATCGACCCGACAATCTTTGAACCAGCAAAAACGACATTATGATAAGAAAGTGGGGTTCAAGCGTTATCAGGTGGGTCAATTAGTTAATCTTACACCCAACGTGTGCAAGACAACCAAATTAGCTCCAAATGGATGGTTCCATTCGTATTTGCAATGTTTGCCCTGAGGGTTAAATACCAAATCGTGATACAATTCATTGAATGCGTTGTGGAGACACCAAAAAGTAGGTTCAGTGTTTTGATAAGGACTAAAAAAAAACCCAGTATGAAGGCAATGAGAGAGCTTCAAATGTTCTCCATTACAGAATCGCTAACTAATTGATGTTAGTCAACCAGAACAGAGAGCAGTGGCGTACCGCAGTTCCGCCGCTTGAGGAAGCTGACAAACCCTTTCAATATAATCAGAGTAACTGAATCAATTTTGGAGAAGCCGCATGCCTTCTACTACAGAGTCCCCTAGACAATCCCCAGAGAGACGAGCAACTCTATGCAGCAGAGAATAACACTTCAGATAGACAAGCGCCATTACAAGCAGCGAGAGACATCAATCCCTATTCGTCCTGGCACCCCTGTTAGGACCGTATGGAAGGACGATAAGAGCACCAGAAAGGTTGACTTACTGACTTACTGATTTGATTTACGAAGAGGGATATTGAATTTGACTTATATAATTTAAATATGAAATCGTAATATGTGACGGTTTAATATTAAGTTAAGGTTATATTTTGAAATGCATGTGATTAAGATTGGAAACCCATGAGAAGCATGCAAAAAAGTTAAAAGTAAAAAAATGGATGCATTGTGCAGTACAGGCAAAGACAACAGAAGAGAATTGAGAATCTAAAATTTTAGAAAAGTTAAAGTTACATGACACCCAAATTGTCAAATATTTGGTTAGTTTGTTAAATTCAAAATCAAGTCCCTTGATTCGGATGCATAAAAAAAATGGTTTCTGGATCATGTATGCCATTATAAATAGTAAGGAATATTAGAAAAACGTAAGCAGTGCAAGAAGACGTCATGTTTAAAGAATTTTTATCAAAAATAGAAGTTGGTTGAACGAAATAGATATTATTTCAAAGTGTTGCATTGCCAAAAATCTTTAAATATTTGGTAATTTGATAGTTTATATTGTATAGTATAAGTAAAGGTTGATGGTTAATTTGCAAATGTTTGGCAGTTAAGGATTTTTGTAAAAAAAAATTGTTACGGTGGGGACACCTTCTTAAAAGGTGGGTACTAATGTAAAGAGTTCAAACAAGTTTAAGGCATATACCACAAGCCGGAAGAGCTTGATCTAAGACTAGCCACATTAGTTTTCTGTAAGTCTTCATTGTTGTCAGTAGAGTGGAACCATTTGTTAGCCAATAGTAGAATTCATTGAGTGGAGCATGTTTAGCTCCAGCCAATCAGAGCAAGGCCCAAGTCAGGCTTTGAAGTTGAAAGCACATGTATTTTTTTTCTCACTGATTTCTGATGCCAGCTTATGTACATCTTTTTTCTGTTCAGCCTTGTTGAGCTGCCATTATAAAAATGTAATGGAACGTCCAACATCTTGAGAACTTAGTTATTTTAGTCAGTGTTTTATATAGCAGTTTTCCAGTGCCTTACGCTCATTGGTTCAGGGAGTGATAGAACCATTTCCTTGTTACATTTGGTGGCAGCGGTGTCGTACTCTTCGGACTGAACTGTTTTATTATGCTTGAGTCATCCATATGGACTAAGACTTTGTGGCAGGCTGTCGACAGGAATGGAAAACCCTCTTCCAAGATTGATTTCATGACGCTTCACATATGGACTTATAGTTTTTTGTCTGTCTTGCAGGTTGGTTGTTGAATTATTACAACACCCTTGGACTGAGTTAATGCGGGAGTGAAGATGAAAGATGAGAAATCTTTTGCGGCTTTTTCGATTCAAGTCGGAATTGGGAATTAGATACGCAAGTAAGAAATTACAGAATCGGATAAAAAATACAGACTTGTCATGAATACACGGATTTCAAGCCAACCGCAGGTTTTAGTTGGCATATCAATGGCAGTAGTACAACAAAATATAAAAATATGAATTTTGATAATGTTTTCAATGTTTCGAATTAGCAAAATCGATGCTAATCCCTACATATGTGAAATAACATACATGTATATATGGACAGACATTTATTCAGAGATCTGGACATTCATCCGCACATCCAATACACTTCTCACTTCATATTTAGTCCCCTTCTGAAAAACTTTTAGGTTACAATAATGACAACTTGGGCATATAAAAATAACAATCTGAGGCACCACAAAACACATGTTTAAACAAACACATTTTTACTTTTTCTCTAGACAGTGTGAGGAATGGCATATCATTTAAATTTAAGAACTGTTTACTTATAAGAATACACAAACACGTTTTAAATATGCTACCAAAAAAATGATTGATATCATAAATAAAACAATTGAGGCCAAATGTGTTCTTAAGTTTCTTACACTTTCATCAAGTCCTTTCAAATGGCATTAGGGAACATTTGTCACAAAATAAGGGATTAGGATAATATAAATATATGTGAAACAGATAACGTATGAAGCTAAAGGGCCACTATCAGTGTTTGCGAAACGAGAAAATATATCAAAAAAAAAAATCATCAAAAATCACGATTTTTGCACGTATGTTTTTTTTTTTCTTTCCTCTTCTTTTTTCAACAAGTGAAGGGTATCCTAACTACCCTGCAAAATGATAAGACCAGAAGCAACCTATGGACACAATCTGAAATTTTAGGAATTGCTGTCCGTACGGACAATACTACAACACGTAAATAAAAGGAGAAATCGTATTTTGGAACAATGCCGTTTTCTTCCTTTTCTATCAATTTACAGGTGGAAAAAGACTTGATGAGAATTTACATAGATCCTTCACTTTTAAGTATCCTGCAAATTCAAATATTTTTACCCTTTCTGACAAATCAATGATAGGTCTTTAATTCAATATAGGAAGAGTATATATACTTACCACCCGTCTGTTGATGGCGAGGAGATTGACGCACAAAATAAAAGCTCATTGACAATGAGGGCGGTTGACTCCAGCATATTATCTACAGTCGCCAGCAAGCAGCTCTCTCAGTTGATGAGCGTGGCAGATTTACTCACGAAATAAAGATCATTGTCAATACAAAGGCGGTTGGACTCCAGCATATTACAGTCGCCAGCAGCATTGTTCTCTGTTGATGAGCTGGAGATTTACTCCGAATAAAGTCATTAGTCAACTGACCCAAAAAGGCGGTTGACTCCGCATATTACAGTCGCCCGCGCAATCTCTCAGTTGATGAGAGTGGCAGATTACTCACGAAATAAAGCTCATTGTCAATGACAAAGGCGGTTGAATCAAGCATATTACCAGTCGCCGCAGCCATCTCTCAGTTGATGAAGCGTGGCAGATTTACTCACGAAATAAAGCTCTTGTCAATGACAAAGGCGGTTGACTCCAGCATATTATCTACAGTCGCCAGCAGCATCTCTCAGTTGATGAGAGTGGCCGACTTCAGCGGTAAGTTGAAGGGAAAATGGCATTACCACACAGTCTTTTCTGTCCTGTGATGCTGGAGCTGGTATCAAATAAAAATAATGAATCTATGCATCATTCATACAGGTAAAATTAAGGGAACGACTTACAAGCATATGAAGGGACGGATGAATCGATTTAAATCTATAATTTTTTCATCTTATATGTCTTCACCTCAAAACTCCCTCTTTAATGGTTTCGCATCGATATTTCAATCCGCTAATGCGAGAGCTAAAAATTTGATTTTGTAATTCACATAGAGTACTTTGTAAAAGGGATATTCATCAACCAAAATGGGATTTTAACTAATAACATCCAAACCAAACATCCTTAGCCCTAAGATTCCACGCTCAGCAGAGTAAGAAATGAGAACAAGGCGACTCGTATTTACGCGATGCGTAAAATCTGTCCCCGCCGAATGTTGCGATCACTACCATGTGATAAATCAACTTCAACACCCTACACCTCCCAATACCCGCAACACTCCACCCCCTCCCCAACACCCGCAAAAACCTACGCCCCCCCAACACCCACAACTCACAACACCCCAATCTCATCCCCAACACCCCCTACAACACCCCACCACCGCAAACCTCGCAACACCCTACCCCAATACCTATAACACGCCTACCCTTTCCCCAACACCCCGGCAACCCATCCCCCCCCAAACACCCTCATCCCTCCCCAAAAACCCACAATATCCCATCCACCTCCCCAACACCCGCAACACGCCAACCCCCCCAACACCATGAAACACCCCACCCCCTCCCCAACCCCCGCAATACCAACCCCCCCCCCCAACACCCCTCAATACCCAACCCTCCCAAGCACCCCGCAACACCCCACCCCCTCCCCAACACCCCCACTCCCCTCTCCCACGCACCCAACCCCCCCCCAATCACCACCCCCCCCTCCCCAACACCCAACCCCCTCCCCAACACCTAACCCCCTCCCCCACCACCACCCCCTCCCCAACACCCAAACCCCTCCCCATCCTCACCCACCCTCCCCAACACCTTACAAAAACCCTCCCCATACTCCCTATTTATGTCTCTCATGTAGCAGGAATTTTGCATATCCGATGTCAACCGTTTCAGAGATACAGCAATTAACCATATTTAATTAGCTCATTTGCATACCTAAGGCCGCATATATATACATACTTCAAAATGCAAAAGATGTTCCCCATGAAGGCTATTATGCAGGCGCAGGAATTTTGAGTATCCAATGTCCCCGTTTCAGTGGCCTCGAAAATATAGTATTACGCTGATTTTTGCATATTAATTAATCTCATTTTCATGACTCATTTGCCCCGAATGAACGCCTAAAATCTAATCAGTTCAAACTCTTCAGTCTGTGCTTCCTTCCCACCAGTTACATACAGTATAACCCTGACAGAACACTCCATAAAACTTGTAAACAATGTCCCCCCCCCTTGCAGGAAAATTCTCATAAATTATTCCCATTAGGTACTTAATAGATTTCAAGGCACAATCGAATTAGGTCGAGAACTCACCAACCCGCTTCTTTCCAACCAAGGTACATCATTGTTCACCCTTAAGGAACTCCAGATAAATGATACAAACATGGGTTAAAATTTTGTCCACAGACGGACGAACCGGACGAACGCCAAACAGGACGAACGGACGCTGCTCATTTAATAGTCCCCGTTCCGAACTCGTTCGGCGGGGTGACAAAAATAGTAGCTTCTTCTGATACCAAAATGTTGACCACTTCCGGTACACTGAGCTAATAGAGTTCGGACCATGGACCTTTAATACCACATTGACCCCCCCACATGGACCCTTGATCTCATAACTTGATATTCTTGACATCATCCTACCTCAAGGATGATGATTGTCAGCAAGTTCAAGGTTGGCATTAACGTGGCACTGTCACCTTTTCACAATAATATGAAATTTCTTCAATTTGCTCTCAAATAATAGTCAGGCCTTGGAAGAATAGCGAATAAATTTACACATAAAATAACATACTCAAAAACAGATACGGACGTTAATAAGAGGTTAAAGACATCCAGGTAATTTGGAGGCTAACTTAAGTTTTCCACAACTTAATCAACAAATGTGTATATTACATGAATATATAGACTCATACTCTTGATATTAAACCCACAAAGGTCACAAGACTGGTCAAACAGGGTTACATGCCGTGCGGCGGTGAAGGTTCATTAATGTTTAGTATGACGATGGGATTTGAGGGGGGGGGGGGGGGGGGGGGGGGGGGGGGGGGGGGGGGATTGCGAAATATCCGTCTAGACCAATGCGCCATATCCGCGAAAATCGACTCACTTGGCCATATCAAATTACAGTAATCCACCAAACAGACCTCTACACTTTTGGGCATATAGCTAGAAAACGCTGTTTTAGTGAGCAACTTTTCTAATCCAACAAAAGATGTTGATGAAAATGCAGAGAAATTTTGAGAAAAAAGCACTTGAAATTTGAATATTTAGGGATTTAGTTTCAAATTTGCCACGTGCCTTCATCTCTTCCGTCAGCAGACCACAAGTAGTTGTTTTGCATGGGAAGAGTGAAAGTAACGTAGTGGATGTTTTGTTCCAGAGATGGACTAGGTATATTTAGCTCGCCCATTGCGAGCCCGAGACGGTAGTGCGATTTCGTATTTGAAGCAAGGCGGGGCTAGGCTTGGCATGCACTGATGATGTTGATGATCACGTATTGTGTATGTCCTGATTGTAACATAGGCTACGAATATATAGTTTCAAAGTAAGTACCATATACCAATGATACATGTGTTTCTGTCAAAAAAGTCCTATATGACATCACCACATCATTACTGGGGCTATCTACATGAGCGGATCAATGTGGACAGTGGCTTGCATGGTGTATGTATTACATACATAGAAGTATCGTGTTACTGCACAATGCAACCAACAGCATATACTCTGTTCGGTCTTGAGTCATTGAGGGTGACGTATCCGTAATGACGTGTGACTCCTCTGCATTCGCCTTTAGCATTTCGTTATTTTGTGCTGCCTTTATTCACGTGGTGTTGCAATGGAAAGGCCAGACGCGTGCGTTTCTAGGGTGCAAAACGTCATGACGTCACCTCAAATTTGAGCTCGAAATATAGGAGTGCGGATAGGAACACGATTCTATCGCGGTTTCTATTGAATCACACAGTGTCACGCCTATAAACGCAGATTTCATTACGCACTGACGTGCAGGCACTTACGCGATAGATTGGATTTGTCGCAACAATCATGCTGTAATGGCATGAAATGTGTGCATCGTGCAGACAGTCCATTGCACGTTCAACAAAACATCTGGAGCTTGGAAGTACCACATATATTGATGCGGATTGGTTGCCTGTGTAGATAGCCCACTGTATTGTTTTCGGTTACATTTCTTTGTGAACATGACAATCTGGTTGTCGGAACATTCAGCTCAGGGGTTCTTCTAAGCCTGTATGACACGATTTTGACGCCAAATCGTTGCATTTGATGAGTGACGCAGGGGCGTGACGCACTACGATGGGGAGTTTAGAACAGCAGGACTTGTCCGGACTCATTGGCGAGTCCGGTCACTCAGGGACTTGCGACTAAGTGCTCGGTGGACTCGGACTCGTGGTCCAATGGACTCGAACCTCAGGGCCACATGCCATGGACTTGGATTCACCGCAGACTCAGACCTGCTGCACTCGGAATCAATTGAACCCCAGTGGACTCTGACCTTCAATAAAACTACAACACACATCTATCCCAATACTGCAATACTAGTGTTTGAATGATACCAGATACCATGATTGTGTCAGGCCCTCAAATCTTCTAAAATATTATAAATCTGCTGACAAACTTATCTAAATCACCCCCCCCCCCCCCCTGATGAACATGATATTAAATAGTCCAAATGCACCATTTATACAATAATTTTGTGAATGTCCAAAATCAGAAGTCAAAATAAATTGGAAATTTGCATACGATGATTGTATGTCTTGTTTACCAAACAAGCAATGCACGAGCAAGCATGAACTAGCGGAAGGTGTGGGCGTCGGGGGGGGGGGGGGGGGGGGGGGGGGGGGGGCAGGTTACAACGCCAGAGACTTTGCGGGAAAAGCGTGTGAAATCGTACTCGTGTGGAGTTTTTAATAGCTGATTGAAGCGCCACGCGCTCTCTTTAGCAGCTTATTGAGAATGCGCATGCGCATAAACAAAATTGTGTTGCCTGTCAAGAAGTGGTCGCTGTTGACCGAATTGCTGCGCTTAATGACCTTCACCGCGCCTGATTGCCCAATGGGAAACATGCCATACGAGTGCGTTCTTGTATTAAACCCCCTTATTATGCATCTTCTGAATTAATGTCGCCGGACGACATTATTATACAAATATTCAGTTTAACCATCAGGACGCTAATTTGGACTTAATCATTTTAGGTGGGGCTCATTGATAAAAAGCTTACAAACCATGCCAAAAATATCAATTTTGAAAAATTCTTGAGGTGCACTATTTTTCAAATGTTGCCAGTGCTCTTTAAAACTTTGCAAAAAGATGGATTAGCTTTCCAACCTTACAATGAGCATGAACCTCACTTGACCCTCATGACCTTAACCCCAATGCACTGATGATCCCAAATGCACAGAGACACTTGCATTACTTGGACACCCACCAACCCCCAATTATTACGAAATCATTGCAAGCCGAAACAGACCTGGTTCGATACGACTCGAACTGTTACAATGGTCTACAGCTTGCTTACAATCTCTGTATAAGGTATATTCGTCTCAGGTCACAGAATGTGATAACTATTTCATGGTGTCAAACTTTTTGGTGGAACAAACTTTTCCTGCAAATAAACACTCGGTGCTATACATCGTGGTGTATGGCTGTAGAAATAAAAATAATTTTCTGAGAAAACAGCTTGAAAGTGATACCATTTTATAATGATCGAGGTTGGTTAAAAGTTTGATTTGGTTTCAAAGTGACCAAACAGAAATTGTACTTAATGTTAATTATAGCCAGAATTGAAAGGTAAAATTACAACCTTAAAATGCATAAAAATATGGCTATAAAGACATATACCTCAAAGATCAGGGTTTATGAGCATTTTGTAAAGTGACGTATACATCACATGCCAGTATATAATTACCAATTCTAATTTTTTTTATTGATACACTATACGTCACTGTAAAGATACAAAGGTGAACACTGGTCGATATTTCAAAAATATAGCAAGAAACTCTGAATTCATTATCAGTATTTATTTTGAGAGACGACTACATATTGTACTGGGAAGTTTTTAATGACCAAACATTGAAATCAAAATGGATGTTAAAACGTTATTAATTGTTAAGGTTGATGAGCGGATTACAGAAAATCATGAGCTCGCGACCCATACAATAGACGACTGAATTGTAATATTAATGTCCAAACAACCTCCACCAGTAAACAAGGGCTCAACGAGACTTTCAACTGGCATATTCAAACCGCTGGACCTGCATAAAGTGGTTGCAATTCCCCAGAATTTACGTAAACATGCAAAAGTATCAGGACCACATCATGTTTCATCACTAATTTCATTTCCGTTTTTCGATTAAAGGACAGATCTAGACTTCGGCATGATAACAGTACGTTACGTTTACACACTGACAACAAGACACACTTATTTTTATGCTTCTAATTTCCATCATTTTTAGTTGGACAAATCAACTAGTTCCAAACTTACGTACAGAGTAACAATAAACTGTTTCAAAAGGCAGAACCCCAGTGATTGTTAGTGCGATATGTAAGGTTGATCAGACCACACATTATCATGTGATTGCACATCATAAGGCAAATAGCTAGCTGCCCATTTGCCAAAATTCCATAAGCATACTAATTATCCAAGTCTTGGTCATGCGCTTTGAATGGTTTGTTAAGGCAACACATGACAGTTGCCTAAGGACCCTCTAGAGCCACTGACTATACTACTTCCATTCGAAAGTGTAATACCTCTACTTTTCTGTAGGGGAGATGAATTGAGGGATGAGTCTGTATTTGTGGTTATGAATGTGCGCTATACCATACCAACCCTGAGCGGTTGGCCATTCACAGTCCCAATAAATAGTCAAATCATAAACCCTAGAATGTTCAAAGAGAGCACAAACTAAATCCAGGAATAGTTTCAGTGAAAAGCAGGTGCAAGCTTTTTATTAATAGGAAGAACAAGTTCTGGCATTGAACACACATTGACTGAACCTTCTGAAATTTCTGATATGTTGTTGTAGGGCAATTTTTGGGTCCCCCGCCACTTTAGTTGGGCGAAGGGGACTATAGAAATTGTAGCCGTCCGTCGGTGTGTGTGTCCCTCACGATATCTTTGGAACTAAACAGTGTGGAAGTCCATCTTCCCAACATAGATGTATCTCAAGTAGGCAATGGGTGGGATACAAGTGGGTCAGTGATGGGTCAAATGGTGGTCAAAAATAGGTCCAATATGGGCAAAAATAGGGCAAAATCGCTATAATAAACGGTGTAAACACGATATCTTATTATCTAAGCAAGTATGGTTGTCCATCTTCGCACCATTTATGTCACTGCAAGTAGGTTCTATGAGTTCGAAGGAGGGGCATGTGGATTGGTCAAGGGTCCAAGATTGGGGTCAAAAATAGGCAAAATGAGTTAAATTGCTATAATAACCTATCTGTTGTGGTAGGATGATGGAAACTTGTGGGTGTGGTCCAACATTCATTGCCGAGAATTGTTGAAGGTCCTTTCAAGGTCGTAGGGTCAAATCACGTAACATGTAGAAGGATGAAAATTGGTGGGTGTGGTCCACATTCAGTACCAAAAATTTTGAAGGTCAGTTCAAGGTCAATCCGAGTCATCCAAGGTCAATCACTTAACATGTGGTAGAGATGAAAATTGTGGGGTGCACAATTCAAGTAACCAAAAATTTTGAAGGCATTTCAAGGTCATCCGAGGGTCATCCAAGGTCAAATCACTTACATGTGTTTGAGGTAAAATTGGTGTGGTGTGAGCACATTCCTTTCCAAAAACTTTGAGTCATGTGAAGGTCAGAGGGGTCATCTCAAGTAAAATACTAAATAATGGTAGAGATGAAAAATGGGTGGGTGTGGTCAACCTTCAGTACCAAAAATTTTGAAGTCATTTCAGGTCACCCGATCATCCAAGGTCAAATCACTTAACAGTGTAGGAGATGAAAATTGTGGGTGTGGTCAACATTCCGTCCAAAAATTTTTTGAGGTCATTTCAAGGCCTCACGTGAGGTCATCCAGGTCAAATCACTAACATGTGGTTGGAGGGTAAAATTGTTGGGTGTGGATCAACATCTGTCCAAAACTTTGAAGGGTCTGTGAAGGGTCATGAGGGTCATCAAGGTCAATCGACTTAACATGCGGTAAAGGTTGAAAATTTTGGTGGTGTTTGGTCAAATTCATTACCAAATTTTGAAGGCATTTTCAAGTCATACGAGGTCTCCAAGGTCAAATCACTTAACATGGTGTAGGAGGATGAAAAATGGTGGGTGTGGTCAACATTCAGTACCTAACAATTTTGAGGTCATGTCACGTCATCCGAGGTGTCATCCAAGGTCAATCACTTAACTATGTGGGTAGGAGGATGAAAATGTAGGTGTGTTAACATTCAGTACACTCACATTTGTGAAGGTCCTTTCACGGTCATCCGAGTCCATCAGGTCAAATCACTTAACAGTTGGTAGGAGGATAAAATTGTGGGTGTGGTCAACAGTCAGTTCACCAAAAATTTTGAAGCGGTCATTTCAAGGTCCTCGGTCATCCAAGGTCAAATCACTTAACATGTGGTTGGAGGGAAAATTGGTGGGGGTGATCAACATTCTGTTCCAAAACCTTTGAAGGTCAATGTTAATCTGAGTTTGGGTGTCTCCAGGTCAAATCACTAAATAAATGGTATGATGATTAAAATTGTGGGTGTGGGCAACATTCAGTACCAACATTTGAAAGGTCAATTTCAAGGTCAATGTGGGGTCATCCAGTCAATCACTTACATGTGTATGATAGTAAATTGGTGTGTGGTCATCATTCAGTGCCCAAAAATTTGATGGTTCATACTTTCAATGTGGGTCATTTAAGGTCAAATCACTATCATGTGGTAGGAGGATGAAACTTGTGGGTGTGGTCAACTCATTTTGACACTTTTGGAAGGGTGCATTTCACAAGAGGTCATCCAAGGTCAAATCATTAACATGTGGGAGGAGGAGAAACTTGGGTGGGCCATCACCATCTTCCCTGGATATTAAAAGTGTTACTCTTGTTGCTTTAGGCTACTCCACTGGGCGGGGATCTTTGTGGTTCGAGACCGCCTTGTTAAACCAATTCTTGGGTAGACACATGCATGTGCGTCACATAGTATAAATACAAAGTATTTGGGAAACCAATTTTGTGAATTGTGAAATGCCTCAATATGCAATTACAAGGAATCATCCGCTTAGTTTTGGTAATGTTCAGTGCACTTGATCAACGTTGAATAACCTACTATGTTATAGCCTATGGTACTGTAACATTTGACGACACTTGCACAATTCTATTGACTGGACGACAACGTACTTTATTGTAGTTGGCCATTTACTTTCAATCCGATCTCCATTGTATTGCGCGGAATAAATCAAAGATTTTCTTGGGTATTTCTGTCCCCCCTATTTTGAGTAATAGAACAAGTCCAAACGCCGCCCAAACGCTACTACCATCAATTGGGAATCTACTATGAAGGACGACAATGGGTACCTATTCCTATAGAGATGTCAGGCACCACAGATGTTATCACTGCAGGCTGATTTGCACTTACACGACCTTGTGTGGACTCACATGAGGACATGATTCGCAAAAACTTTTTTTGTTTTGTTTGCAAGAATGAACTCATTTGTGTGTGTGTGGTGTGACATAAAAGAAAACATTTTTCCTCTACTAATTAATTCAGATGTCTAATTTCTTCTATTGTATAAATAATTTTGATTTTCAATAATTTATAAAAAATAGCTTGATTTGAATCATATTTGATGATTTGATCATATCTGAACAATTCGCTCCTTCAATATTAAATCATCATGCACTATTCTTCAGCACACACACTGGGAACATATGTGATTTGTAATTGGAATAACACATGCAATATCGTAATCTCTCTCTCTTAAGTGGAATTTGTGTTCCTGACCATTTATATTTAACATGTAAACCCTAATTTTCCCTTCCATTTTCCAAGACATGCCGTACTCACTGCAGTAGCGTGTATTGAGTCAATCCCAACAATGCATCAGTTTGGGAAATTTTAACCTCAATATAAGGTAAATGGAAGCCCACAAAAAGCCACTATCTTACACATACAGAACCCTGACTTTTACAACCCAATTAGATTACAACATTAGTACTAAGAATTTTTAGCATGATCAAAATATTTGTTGGTTCTTAAACTTTTGGAACATTTTTATCTCTAACTTACTACATGTTTTTGTACAGTACAGTATAGGGCACATTGCAATGCATTTGGGATTGTTCAAAACACCCTCTGGTATCACCTTTAGCTCCCATATGTCAGCCCCTTCAACTTATGCTTGCACACTTTGAGCAAAGTCATTCCCCAGTGGTCGACAGTATTCTGCACAACAAAAAACGCAGTATATCTATCTCATGTAGATTCACTAAATGTTCCACTTTTTGCTGTATGTTTTTGGTTGATGTAGTTAATTCAAAGCATATCTTAGCTGGGACCCCCCCCCCTTTCCGATTTCACCCAGAAGTAGCAGCATCGTCTGTTTGATATCGTATGAAAGGCCTTATTTTTCTCATTGTCAAGTCCTGATTTGGATTGAGCCTTCAAATCCATTAAATTCCCAAGTATAAGCCACGAAATCATTTGTTTTCAATGGTTAACCATCATATACAAGATTGAACAAGGCTTTGCAGTAGCATTATTTGCTTCAAATACCAATAAAAAACGCAAGTTGTTTCCCACGGTACTTGGGGATGTGTGCAATGCCAGGCTCTCCTATTAAGTAAAAACAAGGCGGGTCTCGAACCACATCCGCGGCCTGCCTTCGCGCTGAATGTAAGACAAAGCAGCACCAGAATGCAACTGGGCGAGTCCAGGGGGCCCAAAAATTGTGCAACCAGATAACTCCCAATTTTCTTACTAGTTTTACGTCCCACTATTTCATTTGGACACACCCTAGGGTCACCACATTTTCGTCCGTGGAGATATGTCATCTTGCAGATTGAAATCCCCCCCCCCCACTACATAAGTCAGAGATGTTTAGGCAGTAGGCACCCCGGGTTTGGGGGCAGGACAGTATCTACTGCCTGTTTCTTCATTTTGACACCACCCCAGGGTCACAACATTTTCCATTGTGGGGATATTAATCATGAGAGTCCTCAACAAGAGCATAGCTTAGATGTTTAGGAGTAGCACCCCCGGTTTGCATTTTATATATTCTATACTCTCCCTCTTTTCATTGTCTATTTGACAAACCACCCCACCTAGTGGTCACAACATTTTCCATCGGGAGATATTACTTGAAAAGTCCCCCACATTAGCACAATTAAGAGATGGTGGGAGTAGCACCCACCGGGTTTGGCATCTTTATAGTATTCTATACTTCTCCTCTTCATTGATACCACCATAGAGGCACAACATCTTCCGTTTGGAGATATTAATCTGAAATGTCCCCCAACATTCTAAACCAAGAAGATGGTTAGGATAACACCCCCGGATTTGCATTTATAGTATTCTTTATTTCCTGCTTTTCATTTGACACCACCCCAGGGCCCACAACATTTTCCATTGTAATATATTATTCATGAAAGTCATACAAATCTTACAATTCACTAATTTAGTAAAAATTAATAAAAGGTAGCATTTTTGGCACACGATTTTTGAAAAAATCATGTGGAGCACACATTTTAAATTTGAGTCACCTACGGTGTCCAGAAAGCGGTGAAATGCACAATTTTTGCGTATTTTCACATGTTCCAAGAAATGTAAACAGGCTAGCAACCCCATAAGTACGGACCAGAAGTAGAAAAAACATTTCCATGAAAACATGGGCACTGATCGTAGCTATATATATTCTTGTTGTGTGTACCCCGCCGCTTTTTTTTGAATAAGTCTCTTTGTTTGTACACCTGTTGTACACCACAATCACACACACATATACTACTCGCAAATAAACCATCTGACCTATTTATTGTAAGGTAACCAACTCCTGAATCAATTCTTTTTGAAGTGTATAGTTCACAATGACCATTGACAACCTGAGAAAATTTGGTTTGAAAGGACCAAGCAGTTATGCATTAAGTTGCTTTTTAAAATAATCAAAATGCCTCCTTTAAGTGGCCCACATGCCTTTTGATGACCACATTATTATTCACACAAAAGATGTTTACCCATTAAATTAAGTTCATCATGTAGCGAAGAATGTTGCATATCCAATTTACCATTTAGTCTATACAAGCACATTACGCATATTTAATTAGATCAATTTGCAATCAAACAATCCCCTTTAATTGATCCACTTGAACTTTGACCGCAATTGTGATTCATAGCAAAAGATGTAACGGCATGATCTCGTGTCGCAAAGGATTTTTGCAGATCCAAATTGTACCATTTCAAGTTGAATACAGCAATTAATGCAGATTTACTGTAGATCAATTGTATCAAACCAAAAAATGCCCCTTTAATCGGCCCACCATGCACTTTGACCCAATATGATTCACCCAAAAGATGCATGGCATAGGATTCTTTTCATGCAGCGAAGGAATTTTGCGCTATCCTATGTACGGTTTCACAGAGATACAGTAATACGCATATTAATTAGCTTCATTTGCATACCTAAGCCGCTGGTATCACCCACGCTCAATTTGAAAAAAGAATGCGGCACCATGATAAGGCTTGCCCATGCAGGAAGGGAATTTTCGTATCCAATGTACCGTTTCAAAATTATAGCAATTACAGCTGTTTTTTTTGCATAATTAATTAGCTCAGTTGCATACTTAATAAGTTGCACCGAACTAAACCCCGAAAATCTATCCGTTCGAGAACTCTCCAGCCCAGCTCAGCCGCTCCCTCCACCAAGTTACATCTCAGACGCCTTACCTTACGGAACTCCGAAACTTGTACACAGTCTGTCGGGAAATTTTTCGTGTAATTAGCCCCAAAATTTTTAAAAAAAAACAATTACTTATTAGCATATTTTCAAGCCAAAATTCTAATCAGGTCGAGAACTCTGGACCTGCTTCTTTCCTCAAGTTACACATCATCATAGACCTTACGGAACTCCAGCTAAATCGTACACAGCCGGACACGACGTCGGCATGACAACGCAAGACGACAGACAGACAGACAGACGGGAGGACGGACGGAAGACAGACAGACAGACAGACAGACAGACAGACAGACATACAGAAGGAAAGTGTTACTAATCTCCTCCGCCGAACAAAGTTTCGCGAGACAAAATAGACATGAATCATCAATAACCAGCAACAATAATAGGGAAGTGCTACTCAGTTACTGCTAAGATAGTGATTATGAATCTCCTTTTGAGAACGGCCTGCTTGTTTCAGATGGGGGGAAATTGAAAATTTGCCTCATTTTTGCATTAAAAAGGACCGGCAACTCGCTGCAATGGTCTTGGTGAATAATAGGGGCTTAACCTGGACCTTATATGCTCTCAACAACTTCATCTAAGAAATCCAATTATAATGTTCAATTACTTACCTTCTTTAATACAGATTAAAAGCTGCCCCACATTGAAAGCAATGACCACTAGTGCTGGGCGAGGAGTGGTGGTGCCCCCCCGACTCCGATGTTTATCATTCCACCATAGTCCCTTCTCTCGCCGGCTCGGGAGCGTGGCAGCTCTTTGTCTCGGATCGAGGAGCCGCTGCTCTGGGTTTTGGGACTGATTACCTCCTTTCATCTTCCTGGAGTCCTGGAGGTATGTTAGAGTTTAGTTTTTGAGGTTTAAATCATTCCACGCAAAGCAGTGACAATGGATCCAGAAACATGCATCAAACATAAGTCAACAAAGCCAAATTGAAAGCAGCTAAAAAATATAAAACATATTCAACACTTTCGGGGGAGTCACAGGCCCCCAGAAAAATTGGCTATAAACCGGGTGTTGAGGCAGTTTTGGGGGGGGGGAATGGTCCCACGTCTAAAAATCTTCGTACAAAAACACCCATGTCTAAGGATTTCCTCAGGAAAAAAAATCACCCTGGAGCAGCCATCCTGATATATCTTATTTGTGAGTAACCCCCCCCCCCCCGTGACCTGAAACTGAATTCACTGCAGAAGGTCATCAATGACTGAACTTTCTACAACGCTTTCACGTGACCAGATATCATTGCCTCTACAATCTATTTGACCTTTGCCTTAAAACTACAAGAAATAGGTGCCCATTGAATTTGTTTTCTAACTTTAAGTGAGAACCTGATGGATATTCTTTGTCATTTTACCATGTTTTACATTAAAAAGCCACGATTTTATCACAAATTTCTTCAAAAATGAAAAATCACACCCCTATTTGTCATATAAGTTCATTTTTTGTAACTTTGTAGTAAGAAGACCATTAACAACCATATGACGGACTTTTTATACCTTGTTACTAACAAAAAGTTGGGATTCACTTCTTTTGTAAGTCTAGAATAGTCGAAATGGCATCTTCAGAGCCCTTACAAGGTTTTAGTGTATGTTTCCACAAAGACGGTAATATAATGTAATTGGAGTCCCATCTCTCTGTCATTATGTCATTTGGGCCCAAATTCCCGTCATATAAATGTGCTGTGGGGGTTCGCCACTCCTCCCAAGCACACGGTCTGTTTTTGCATTCCCAACATATCCGGTACCCATTTTACCTGTTGGTATATATGACTGAACACTAGCATTGAATATATATAGACTAGCACTAGCATTATTTTAAGTAGACCAAAATGGGCCTTTTGAATTTGGCAAAATGACCGACTAAGGCTTAAACTTTTAAAAACACGTGGTCTAGAAATCCACCATTAGCATTGCTCTTTGGTTGTTTGGGATTGTTAAATTTGACTTTATTCAACCCCTGCAGACCCATCAGATGTAGAATCTGTGAAACAAGTACAAAAATTGTACACATTTCATGACAAAACTTGAATCATAGTGGTTCTTCTGATACAGTTTGGGTATAATCTGGCTGTAACTCTTCAAATGACACCATTTTAACAACTTAACAAAATGTACTAGCCTGTAAAGCAGTTCCTTATTTTGGGACAATGACCCTTATAACTTTGACCCCAACTGCATGACCATTTCTCACATAACCCACCCAAACACCATTCTACTCTAGCTTTAATTTGGATAAAATTTCAAAGCCTTTGATATTAAAGCATGCTTCCTTGCTAACAGTGAACTTAAGTACATGGGGTAGTCTTAACGAACACACACCAATCTAGCTATAAATAATACAAAAACACAGTATAATACGCACATATGCACACATACAAAATAGTGGATCACTATCAATTAGCCTCTGGCAATATGTAGTGAACTTTTACAGGCGAAACACAAATCAACAAACAGAAAGGCATCCGCTTCGCCAAAGGTTCTCCAATTCCTCAAGTTCCATGCACTTGCGGGTACAAAGACAAAATCACTGCAGATTTCATCTTCCCTCCTTTCTCTGCCGATGAACCGATTTTTGAATAGGGACATGCGAGACAATATAACAATTACATGTCCTTTACCATTTTAGAAACTGTAATAGTAGTGATGCACCCTTCTCAATTTCTCCTTTGGATATTTTTCCATGTATTCCAATGAGTCATGGTCAACCAAAAATATTAATTGTTCAGAATCAGGATTTTTGTTATTACACATACAGAAATAAATACTACATTCATTACACAATCACTTTGACAATCACATTGTGTAAATTAACATGCTGCTCTTTTTTAATCAATTTGGCTCAGTGCAAATTATAGTTAGTGTGAAAATGATCCCACTCATGAAGAGCACCAGTAATTAATAAGTGCATGTGGTCCAAGACAATATGAGCAATTCTATCTAGCGGAACACAGACTACCCCATATTAAAACTTCACGACAGAATATTTACGTTTAAGTATTTATAAAACAATTGCACTGACATGCAGCGTGATAGGTATCATAACTACTTACACATCACTGATTACACACAGCGTGGGGACAAAAAAGGCAAAGAAGTACTAACATCCTAATCTTGGGATTGCTTTAAACAAGCTGATGAATAAGAATTATAAATTTAAAAAGGAAATATGTTACTCGTGTATGAATGCTAAATGCTGACGTGTTGACGTGTATGCCATACCAGCTGCCATTAAAGGTGATTTTTCCGATTTAGGTCTATTGTGTTCTCCACTTGATAGAGACCTGCACTTTGCAAGCCCCGTCAAGTACCTGTGGTAAACAAACTTGTGTTTTGGATGGTAAAAGCCATAATGCCCCAAATGTGCAAAGCCCTATTTCAATACCATGTAAATATTATTGATAACCACTTAAAACGGCGTTTTTGTTTATATCTTGGGCATTTAAATGGATTGAGGGCTCAAATTTCATGCGACAATGAAAAATACAGCCTTTCATATGATATCAAAATCGATAACTTCCGGTTAAAGCAGGGGGTCCCAAAAACGATGAGAACAAGCACTTTAGATGAAGCAAAAACTTGGATTGTCACAATCAACTGCCTCATGGAAATAATTCAATGCTTGTTACAAAACAAATACTGCCTCTGCTCAGTCCATGCAAATTGCCTGGGAGTGAAAACGTTTAACAACGAACGAGGGTGCTACACGTTTAGAAAAATTCACTACACGTTTAACACGTCAGCAAAAACCCACATAACTTTTTTTCAGTATTATGTTAATTGCTGAAGTAAAAATTTTCACCAAAATTACCCGCCGTCAGTGAAAAGTAAAGTTAACAGTTTCAATGCTTCTTCTGGAAAATGGTTTCCGACTTTACGGAAACAGGGAAATCCCCCGTTTACCAAGTTTTTGTACGTGAGTGGAGCGACATCGGCATATACACCGCATAACACGGCCAATACGTGGTTTCTCAATTACAGAGGATCTACAAAAAAGGTTAAAATGGCAGCGGGTGGTAATGCAGCTTCCGCAGTGATTCGTCGTTAGGGATCTTTGGGATATTCCAACTGCTTTATTTGGATTAAAAACCAAACATATATAGGTACAGTACAACCAACATTGTATGGTTCAAGATGATATTATGATCGAAGGCAAAAGATGGGTAACACCGATTACGAAAAAATTTATGGTGCAACGTTGCATTTGCGTGGAAGCGCCAAAGTCGGCAGTCGTTAACTTATTATGACCGTTTAAACGAACGGAAATACAGACCGTGTAAAAGGATAGGAAAATAAACGTAACTCCCAGCTCTAATGCAATAGCAACTATCATAGTGCTCATATATTGAAAGATATTTAAGTGTGGGACGCCCAGCCTATCTTTCACTGACCTAACATGACCTCTTGACCCTTGGGCACATGAAATTTGACCTTGGCAAGGGACCTTTGCTATCAATCATTACGGCAGTCCGGGTGTGGTAAGTACGTTCTATCATGTTTCTAAAATGAAAGCGTAAATTGAAAACCAGCGTTTGAATATTCTCAAGACTGAAATATTACCAAAAGGCATTGTGGGGAAAAAGGAGCGGTCCCGTGCGATTTGAGTGTGCACTTCCTTGTTTGCGAGCAACGAAGTCCCAACAAAAAATGTTCAATTTTTCGTTAGGTTCTATATTTTTCAGACCCAATTACGTACATATTGAAAACAAAAAACATTAGACGGACCCTCTGATGCAAAAATATAAAAGAGAAAATTAGGTCCCCATTCGGAGATATTTGAGATATAGTTCATTTGCATGCATTCGTCTATGACGGATCTCTCGGCGCGTTAATTTAGATAATATCGTTTGCAGTCTGTGGAACAGAACCAAATTCGGACAGCCGTTAAATCAAACAGATGAGGGATACCATGTTGCAACCTTGGACACAGCTTGGTCAAGTGAACTTCATTTTCATTGAGTGGGGTCAATTAAAAAAAAATAACATTTTCACACAACACAATGCACAACGGATTGCTAGCTATGCTGGTGGCCCAAAAACTACTATTCACTTGGTCATCTATCCTGAAATCAAGGTTAAAATTTGACCTAGTGTTTTGCAATCACAGATAGGCAAGTCTGTATTTGATACAATTAAATCCACATATCCTCGATTCTTGATAATGCTTATACACTCTACACAAATGTAGATAATCCCTACTTTCTCTGAGCATCATTAATTTTTCGTAAACCATGAAACAGCTTCAGTACATTATTCTGTGGTTAAAGCTAGTAAGACACTTGCATGCAATTACATTGTGGCATTCATACCCACTAAATGCACAAACTTTCAGACCAGAGAATTTAAAAAACTTGATATATGGCCAGGTTGCACAATGTAAATTTATCAAAATCATGTGATTTGTAACAATTCATTAAACACCCCCCAAAAAAGTAACTCCCCACCCCGAAATTTGTCTGTCAGTTCAAATATCATAGTTTATACAATGGGGATATACCGTAATTAAGACCGTATTTTATTTACGCGTATATTGACACCTCATTTGTGGCAAACGACCGAGTATTGTTGAAGCTTGTTGAAGTTATGCCCACTTTGACCGACCCAACCCACAGGATTTAAAGTTGCAGTAAATCCTATTGGAGACAATCAACTTTACACAGTGCAATCCTCTTCTTCTCTACTATAGTAATTTCCTCTCTTAGCTAACTGCAACAAGTAACTGTTGTGTGAAAACAGAGGACATCTGTAATACTCATGCTGAACTGACCGGCGATTAAAGACAAAATTGAGCATTTTCAAAGTCACAAAATTTCTCTCATTACTTTTGCTGATCACACTTAACTTAAAGTTGAGTTTCATTAATGTGTGAATCCAATTCCACACTTTAGTGACTCTTGACACTAATTCCAACTCATTCCTTTCTTATGACACTTAAGGCTCGTTCATACTACGCTGCCCTGCGCAGTGCAGTGCCGATATATCGACCACTCTTGGCCTGCACAACTCACGCAACCCGCTCTGCAGCTGCATTAAAATAAATTTAATTAACTCGGCTGCAGTCCCAACCGCAATGCAGTACATCTGGACAGAGACCAATTCGAGGCACTGCAACTTATCGCAACGCACGTGGCCCAAGTCGAGTATGAACGAACCTTTACTCATATCGTCTGAATTTGAATGCCAACTTGTATGGTCGTAGCAAATTCTTGGTCCAAATGTCAACTACAATTCTGCTGGTTCCGCCTTCACTGAGCCGAACCCACGCCCAGGATTTAAACATTGCAGGTAAACGCTATTGACATCACTACGTTACAGAGTGAAATCATGCAATCCCATTCTTCTCTGCAACTTTTAACTCCGGGTGGGTTTTTTATTTTTTCGATCAATTGGGCATAACTTCACAATATTTCAGCATCCCAACAAATGAGGTGTCAATATGAGGTCAATAAACACCACTTCCAATTATACCCATAATGTATAATGGCGCTGTATCGTGTGACCTTGACCAGCAAATTTCGGTGGTGTGGGGAGTTTTACTTTTTTTGGGTTGTGTATGAGGTTTATAACAATTAGCGGTGCAATAAGATGGTCCCCCACCCACATGTGGTTGAATCACATTAGTATAGCAAATTGCATGCCTACATCTCATGCATGCAGCCTTACTTTTCTCAGTGTTAAGATTTTGTCTCAATAACTAAACTCCGCTCATACTGTAAACTCAACGTCCTTTTTGTAAAATTTCCATTTCCCTTGTTACGCAATATGCAACACTCAGTACATTATCAGGCTTTTTTATTAAGTCAACACCAACGATGAGCCAAAACTGAAAAAAGGCTCCTGTCGTTAGAATTTCCAAGAAACCAGAGCCACTTCTTCAACCAGGAGTCTAAATTAATTATGCCATGTATTAACATAATTACACCCATTTTCATATTTTATCTGCTTATCCTTAAGTCATTTTCTGCTTCTTTCACCATACTCGGGTGCCATAGTAAGAACCAGCTAGTAGGATCCCATTTTATTCTATCCTACCAGGTACAAAAAAGTCGGGGACCATTGGGTAAAATTAAATTTGTGGAGGGCCCGAAAAGTAACAAATATTTGGAGATCTTTAACCAATTTTGGCCCAAAATCACAGATTTTGCCAAAATTTTGGGTGAGCTTGGCCCCAAATCTCGAATTTTGCCAAAAACCTCATTTTTTGGGGAAAAGCCTCCCCCCATGCCGCCGCCACTGCATGCAGTCTCAGTCTCGTCGTGAAGACTACACCAAGCAGTAATGTTTAGGGTTTACATTCTGAACGCAGATATATCATACCAAATCATCCTTATGTGCCTCTAGCTTACAAATGACACCAAAATTGGGGAGCTATCATAGTAGCATGCCTGATGCACACATAAAATGAACTTTTAATGATCAAGCTCGCTGGTCCTTGTTTTTTCCTGCATTGCTACATTGGTGATCGTTGATCAGTAATAACTTCCTTTAACACTACGCCATTCACATGTTTTGCAAAACAATTAGAAAGTACTACCCACAATATCACATCATATTCCTGTACATGTACACATCTAATATAGGTATTTTGATGTTTAAACATCCAACAGGGAACATGCGTACATGTATTAAAATCGGCCCATTAAATATGTATTTTAATCAACACAAAATGTACTATTGTAACCAGTCCTAAACAGTGGATTTAAAACTACACTTTGGGCTATACGGTATAGGAAGGCTTCTTTCTTTCAAATACCACAAGGTCACTTTGATAAACACTCACTACCAAATCCGTAAGCCATGCTACAAAGGTATACATAATAATCTATAAAAAAATATTCAATGTACTGATGGAAAATACCACAATGTACGATGAAAATACCACAATGGTACTGATGGTGTGTGGTACGAAAACCACAAAGAAGCACACAAATATCAGAGTATTTTTGTTCAACAAATTGTGCAATGGGTTATATTTTGTGTTTCTCAGCTTGTTATGGTCGCCAAAATCAGAAACTTGTTTTTCCTGCCATATTCTCAAAAAAATCACATGCTGAGACTTAAGGAAAGGCGACTCAGAGATTTCCTGGTGAGGACACACGAATTTTCGATTCAGATTCAGATTCATCTTTAATTTGAATGTAAATTCATTTTAGGTAGGTGCAATGACTATCATTAGTTCTATTGATTATTTTTATTACTATGCATAAAATTATATTTCAAATCTCTGAGTCCCTTAATGAATCACCAGTGATGCAGACTTTGTAATATCTCGTCATGAGTGCAATAAGGTTGTATTGCACTGCTGCCATGTGATCATCTGTGTGCTGCCTTGTAATCATATAACTCAATTTTATTTTCCTTGGTCATGGCTCTTTGAATGTTCTTCAGGGTGACTGTGTCCCCATGAAGAAAACCATTTTAAAGGAGAACCATTACAAATTAATAAGATTAAACAATATACACTAAATTAATTATTGACCCCATGTCGAGTGGTTTCATAGAAAACTGAATTATATTAACCCTATAAACAATGAAATACACTATCTAGTCTGACCATGTGCTATTAAAATCTCGCGCCTAGTGTATAACTTGTATGCGATACAGTCGCACGTTTGCGTCAACATCCATGGAAATACACATTATTAAAGTATGTGTGAAGGTTAATGATTCTACTGTGCTGTCTGTATCGCATAACACAAATACGTATCCCTACACAGACGCGAATTTCAAATAACCGCATGGTCCAGACAATGCTTTTTATCCTTTATGTTAGGATAATTCCGTTTTTCCCATGAAAAAAGGCAACTCATATGTGTTCATAATTTGTTTTTATCGCGTATATACGAAAGGTATTCTGGATACAGGTTCTCCTTTTAGTTGACCAAGATTTGCATAATAGTCTGTTGATTGATGGAATTTCTGACAATGGCAGCTATTGCACTCACACGACGATATTGGGACTACTGATGTAACATGTGGTCCAAATTTTGCAGGTTTTACATGCATTATGTACAATTCAGAATCCTCAGATATGAAGTACAATGCTGTAAATTACTCCACATTACAGGAGTCAGTCCTACCGGTTTCATAATCAGGAAGTCAATACTCATTTTGCCACTAGAACTTTTTCACTTGCCACTGTTTTGAGTTGCGTATCAATTACTGATAAACGAATTACAGTGCATCTCTACACTGTCACACTACAATAAAGGTCACAAATCCTGGGGATGCTCTACTTTTCTATCATTTGAGGCCAAATAGACGCTTTTGCAACTATCCCCGAAATGCACTCATTCGTGCCATTTCCATCCCGGAACGTGTCCGTGTACCAGATGTCATGTTTACAAAATAAATTTGTTTGTTCGTTCGTATCGCCGATCAGTGCTAAAATTACAATCCAAAGTACCTTTTCACGTGAAGTTAAAGACACTATCAGTGATTTTAAAATTATCTGAAATTTGCAGGAATAGCTTCAAGGGAAGAAGTCTTTAGAATTCTCAAATTACCTTTCAACTGAGAATTGACAGAAAGGGAAGAACACCAGTGTTCCAGATATATTCCCCATTCATTAGTTTGTAGTAAGTGTCCGAATGGACAGTATGACTAAAATTTCCGAATGCTGTCCTTATTAGGTCTTCTGGTCTTAACATTTGTGCAGGTAGTTATGATACATGTAAACATTACTCAATAATGACCATACACGCAAAAATCTGATTTTGATGATTTTTTGTTCGATTTTCGGATTTAGCAAATCACGATAGTGTTCTTCAATCTTACAAATGTAGAAGAAATATCTATGGGAACAAAAAACATCGAGGCACTGTGTGACATTCACGACAAAACGATATTTTCGATCGGACTTGTTGGCCCCCTACTTGTCACCTGACGGATGATTACACAACTGTAGTGCACATCACAGAATAGGTAAGTTTTCTGATTCGTTACGCCCCTAACCGTATGTTTTTAGCCTACTTGAGGCTGTAACTTCCCTGAATTGGAAATGGGCCACCGAATGAGATGCATTTCGGGGATCGTGCAAATGGTCAATTGAAGGAGTGTTTGTTATTTTTTGTTAATTGAGGCTGTCTCACTTTAAAGCATTAACACACAATTTTTGGAAAGAGGCCGCCCCCCCAATTTTCCAAATTTGATATTTTTGCACAGTTTTGTTGGTAACTGGTGTCTAGGAAACTACAACTACACGAAAAGAAGGCTCGGAAATGGTATTTATAAGCGTTTGTCATTAGAATTGGAAAATTCTTACTGGAAATGCTAAGTGCCACCTCAAGAAGATGAATAGTGCCACCTCAATAAATGACATCTAAACTTGACTTGCCGACCCAATCAAACAACTAATGGATGAGCGTATATAGGTATGGCGCTACTTTCCCGGCTAGTTCATATTGGAAGCCTGTTTCCATCAGCCAGTTAATTATTATCGGAGATCTCCGATATATTATTCTAATTACAAAAATTCCTTGTTTGCAACCAGATAATGACTTTTTCAAGCTTAAAACCATTCACAGGTATAGTTTTACAGCCAGTTACCAATTAATGAAACCGTGTAAAAAATCTCAAATTTGTTGAGAAATTGGGCGCTCCTTCAAAAAATGGCTATTATTGCTTTAAGCATATCCTTCTCATGAAAGAGTCTGGCTGTGTCATAGCCCAAGAGCATAATGTCAACAGAAAAAAACCCCTAAGCCGTAGCTAGAGATAAAGTTGTGGCATTGTCAACCAAAAGATTTGCTGTTGGCCTGCTTTGTTTTAAAATCAAAGTTTTAAATCCGGTTTTGTCCCCATTCTAAATGGGGGTGGTCAGATTCACCTCACACTCAGCAATTCTACTGTGTGAGGATTTATTGGAGCAAAATATAATTGACCGGATGCCCTTCCTGACGGCAATCCAGTTTTCAGCGGTGGGCCTAGCCTTTGGGCAACCACGCCCACCATGCAAGGCAGCATGTGCTGGATGGCTGCCATTAGCTCTCCAGAGCTGATGCCTTTGTAGGCCTGGTAGATAATAATGATATCGATGTCATATTATGGTTGAGTTGGTTTGAACTAATTTTTAACATTGAACAAACACTTGGTCTGTTGGAAATTAAACAGGATTAATTGGGTGTATTATGTCATTGACTTAACTTTGCAAACCGATTGCTTGACTGACAAGGGTATAACACACAACTTTATCCCTGAGCTTGTAATTCAAGAGTCAAGAAAAAGGCACTATCAATGATCCACTCAAAAGAGTCAAAATATTTATAACTTGCAGGAGTAGTCTAAAAGTGAAGGATGTAGAATTCACATAAGTTATTCTTTTCCACTTGAAAGATGACAGCAGTGTTTTGAAGATATGAATCCAAATTCAATTACGTGTTGTAGCAATTAAGTGTCTGTATGAAAGTCAGTTAAGTTGGTTAAACCAAAGTTTTAAATCCCGTTTTGTCCCCGCTAATGAGTGTGGCCGGATACACCTCACACTCAGCAATACTACTGTGTGAGGATTTATTGGAGCAAAAGATAATTGACCGGATGCCCTTCCTGACGCCAATCCACAGTTTTCGGCAGTGGACCTAGCCTTTGGGCAACCGTGCCCACCATACCATACAGTAATAACTAAAATATGTGATTCTGTCTTTATTAGGTTACTTTCCATCTTATCACTTGTAGGTTATGTGAGGAATAGCAACAGACAGGGTGTAAAATTACAGACATGTACAAATGTCAGTTGATTTTTTTAGATTTTTTGATTTGGCAAATCACTGATAGTGCCATAACATAAGGGTCTGGGCTACATAGAGCTAGCAACTATTACCTTCCGAAATAACTAGGGATATTTGGTTACGCCATTCTGTAACTTAGAGACCCTGAAGATTTGAGCAGTCTTATGGAATCTAGCGCAGCATCACATGCACTATAGGGTTAATAGGTTACAAAATGGCCCAACCAAGTAACATTGCCACAAGCTTCACACCCCATAAAGCAGTCAATGTGTGCATTTATATACCACATACAAATATTTCTGTCATTTGATTGGTGGATACTCTATCATGCGTCATAAAATATTTAGGCTATTTCCCCCAAGTTTCAGAGAAGGGAAAAAAGTTCCCATAAAAAGTTACTATTTCCCCCATCACAGTGAAATAGTCAATCACTATTGACTGCTTGATATTACGTGTTTTCATTTCACCACTGGGCAATTTTTTTACTCAAAATGGAGAATTTTGGGATTGAGTTGTTGAAGAAACTCTTTAGCAATTACGCGATTGTGTCGATATAATACAAAAAAATCAAATATGTCTGGAGCAGTTCGTGAAATTTGTGGGGAGAGAGAACAGTGATTCGTGGACACTGTTATTGAGCCTTGTGTGATAACTGTCGATCGTCCTTGGCAAGTTTTTGTTTATGAAAGAATATCAAATGACAGAAACATTTATGTTACATATTAACAAATATTGACTGCTCTATACTGACTGTGCTATAACACTGCTAAATATTGATTTCTTAATACTGGCTGCTCGGTTACTGGAAACCGTGGGCCTACTAAGTAGGCCGACAGTCTCCAGTCATCTGGGGTAGTTTTTTTGCACCATTTCCCTGATGACCAGTCAATATTTGTATACATTAGTACACTGCATACCTCAGATGATGGGGTGTTAGGTGTGGGTGTCTGAGTAGACGCACCATCTATGCGAATCTCTGGATGCTGAATAACCTCCTACAAAAGTATCCAAATAATCTGGTTGGTTACTCATTGTTTTGAAATGGATACAAGCTGAGCAGGAACATATACTTAGTCCATGAACCAAGTGTCCCAGCCAGTTTAATTTTTCAGTTGTGAAAGTGAAGTCTGCAGATACGGGCAACTTTTGTATCAATAACGATAAATTCTATAATTTTAGCTCCTACTTATCCAAATGAAAAGCAAGAAACTCTACTGACTAAAATGATACATTTTGTAAAGGTGGGTGTTCATATCGAGGGTTTAGGTGTCAAGAAGGCCCCCATCTGCAATTTAGCTGCCATTTGGAGTTGTGTCCTTATTAAGTGTTAGACCTGCCAAGCTAACACATGGCAGCTATTGCACATGGGCCTTCTTGCCTAAGTTAAATCAGCCACAGCTGTTTGGATAGCAGAAGCCCAATGTTTACTACCTGGCCACATTGAGATTGTTTGTTCCTAGCACCAAAAGGAAATATTTTTCCTGGGCCTTCCCTGGGGTAATGAGAACAAAAATAACAAAATCTCATTTTGGATGGAGTAAAGCGCAGGGGGATGAGGTTGTTGGATCACCCACCTTTAATGTATCCTCCAAATAATTTAACATATGCTTCATGGGTCATGTGTCCAAATGAATGCAGCAGAATTAGTGGTTAGAAATTTCTGATCAGGCAACAAGTTGATCCCATGACTAATGGATCCTGCACAAGTTTCAGCATATGTGGATTCACTAGGATTTGAAATGTTTTTTTTTTTTCACCTGGAAATTTAAATGGAATTGCTAACTCTCGGAAATGTAAAGGGGTCGGAATGTGTTGTGTGTGTAGGTGGAGGCGTGCAAAAAAAATATATGTATATATGATCTAAAAGAAAGGATTGTAATCTTAGAATTTGTATTAGTCTACTTGTGTACCTTCGAATCATTGGAAGACGAATTCCATTTTTGCTTGGTCTGTCCAGCTTATCAGTCAACGAGAGATATTTTACCGAATTATTATGGCAGAGTCCTATTGTATGGGAATACATACTTTATTGCAGAACAATTCAGCTTATGTGAATCTTGCCAAATCTTGTATACTGCATTTCATTAGTCCTGCCAATGGGACAAAACTTTGTATGTTTGTCACTAACTCAATGCGCCGGAGGTCTGCAGAGATAAATAAATGCTGGGCTGAAGATTGCCAGGGAATCAGTAAAAATCAGTCTATTGAGAGATTGAGTTAAGGTGCATTCATACTTCAAAATGGCTACATGTAAAAACATCTCTGACTCATGGAGCAGCAAAATGCAAATCGAACTGTGTTGCTGCTGTGTTGAGTCAGAGATGGTTTTTATCCATTTTCAAAGCACTACAGTGCAGTAATGTATGAATGGACCTTTAGGATGCATTGCATTTCAAGAACGTGCAAATTCAGGAAACAAAAAATGATAGAATGATTGACAGATGTTAGGCAAGTATGAGTATACCAATTAGCACTTGTATCATGACATTCTTATTAAAGTACAGTAACTTATTACAGAGGTTTATGCCAGGCTTTTTGAACACTGTAGAACGAGTCTTGTTCCCAATTGGGACCCTGCGACTTTGAGTTACATGTACTACCTCACACACACTCATACATCCTTGCAAGAGCTACATTGTGGGAGTTTTACTGAAAAATCTCTTAAAAAGACACTTTTTTAGACATTTTTTCAGAAAAATACACTTTTTCAAAAACTATATAAGGAAGAATTTCAAACCTATAGTTTTGAGATTTTTCTCTTAAAAAGACACTTTTTTAGACATTTTTAAAGATTTTTTCAGTTTTTTTCATTTTTTTTCTAGATTTCTCACTTTTCTTAGCCAAGAGGATTGCGCCGCAGGCCTATATAGTTACTAAACTAGAAAAATCCTCTTTTCTACTCTTTTACGGAATAAACCTCAATACTAGATTACAGTTTATTCCGTTATAGGACAATTCGTAACATAGTAACTCTAGTAAAAATACTCCCACAATGAAGAAAAATACACCCACAATGTAAAAATACAGTCAGAATGTCTCTTTAAACTTGAAAATACACTCAGAATGTATCTCTTATAAGTGCATGCACACACACACACACACTCGTGCACACACACACAAATGCAACCTGAAGGCATGCTGCATACTGTTCCCTGGTGTCTGTGGACCAGCTGCAATTGCTGTGATATCATTTGTATTATCAGTAGATTGCGACTGCTCTATTCAAAAACAGCTGCCAGCAGCATCATTTTTCACAAATATATTGAGCCAAAGTTCACTTAAAAATAAAACATTTTGTCCACATCAAGACACTAAGGTCCATATGCACAGAAGTTTTAAAGTTAGACCTGGTCTAAGTCAAAATTAGATCTTTCCAAATTTGCCAGTTATTCAGCTTTTTGTAATAAAGTAACTCAGCACATTGCAAGGATTTAAATGATATGTTTCAAAATAAATGCAAAAGTGCACAATCAATGCAAAAGAAAAAAATGTCTTTCTGGTGGGAAACCCAGTGGTCGGTATGCTCAAAAGAGTTCGACCGAATCTAAAGTTAGACCTGGTCCAAGTGTAATTCTGTTCCACCAGAAAAGGCATTTTCTTTTGCATAGAAGTGAAGTTTTTTCCATTTATTTTGAAATGCAAATTACCTTGGTGATAGATAGCACCAGCTGACATCTTCTAAGTAGGTTTTGTGCAGTACAGCAGGCCTAGGGTTCTCAATAGTCGGCCCGCGGGCCAAATCCGGCCCATTGAATTTTGGCCCTGACTTACTCTAAAATATTAAGGGACACATTAGAAATTCATGTGTATTTGGCCCTCAAGTAGAGAACTTTCAAATATGTTCGGCATTCTCTGGCCCTTCAGCTAAAGTAATATAATTGAGAACCCCTGCAGTACAGTATAGGCACAATGCAATGCATTATGGGATTGGTTCAAACACCCTCTGACCCAAACCAGACTTGCAATACCCATGCCAGTTCTACCCTGGCAACTCATTTTGATCAATTAAAGGTTGGGTTCCTTATCTCTGAACATGTTCCTGATTTGAAGAGAATCATGCAGAATTGATGGTAAATTACCTTGGTAACAGGTAGCACCGGCTGAACATCTTGCTCCTTCTCTTCTGCTTCTTTGCTGGTTTCTGTCTCATCCTTGGTCTTTGTAGTGGTGACTTGTGACTTCAAGCTTTCAGGTACGTTGATCAGACTGGAGAAGGCGACATGATTGGCACTAAACACACAGCTGATAAGAAGGATCACACACCAGCGAATTGGCAAGACTGAAACTATTACGAGACTGACAAACGACCCAGCATAAAACCTGGAAGAAAATAACACCTGGTTATATTTGTTTGTGAAGTGTAAGGAAATTTCTTGTGGCTTCAAGGAGATGCCTCTGACAATGGGAGCGATTTCAACCCTAAACAGGCTGAGAGGCACTCATAGATGTAGGTATCCGTTATTATATTTTTGCCTATGAGTGCCTCTTGGGCATTTAGTGAAAAACAAAAAGAAATATGC